>JAQGCP010002336.1:0-10593 GCA_034699885.1 Acrobeloides thornei | reverse complement strand
TTTGCATAAAAGGGAGCATTTTCACCGTATCGAGCCCACTGGGTCACATATGACCCACCTCTTTTTTAAAGAGTTTCAAAAAAATTTTTATGCGATCTGTTTATTTGGCCTTTCCGAAGCATTTTTGTAAAAAATTTTTCAAAAAATCAGTTAATGCCGAGTTCCGGGCAAAAATGGGTTAAAAATGTTTTCACAGCATCAAGAACAATCTCGAAGTGAGATCGATAATGGGGTACGAACTTTCCGACTAAGAAATGGGGCTCTGATGCGTACGATATAGCTAAAAGATTTTTTATAAATAGTAAATATTTGCATACCTCAAACCATTGCCGGATAAAATTTCCATAATTTGTATCTGAAGTCATGATTTCGATAGTCAATTGGTTAGCTCCATTTAATTTGCCATCACAAGTGAAATGCAATACTTCTTCATTTTCATGTAATACCAAATCTACATATATAATTTCTTTCGGTGTCGAAGGCAATTGTACAATTTCGATTTCATTCTGTATAAAATCATTATGATTGTAATATAAAGTTTAAGATTTAAAAAAATTATTAGATATTTAAAGTAGAGATTTTCATATCAAAATTTTTACAAAAATCGTTTTGACAGTTTTTGGCATTTGTTTTAGAGAGTAAACCGGTGTTTTTTCGTGGTTTTAGACATAGTACTACAGTTCTAGCGAGGGGGCAAAATTTGGCGAGCTTATAAAAATATAGTTGTAGTGCAAATTTGATTTTGACCAATTCAAATTTGACCAATTTTATGCCATTTTTTTACTAAAGGTGTTGACTTGGATTTAGCACTTTTACGCTTTTTTTGATAGTTTTAAGAAAACCTCTAGAACAAAAGTTGATACTACACATATAACAGACATTTTGGCATCAAAATTATTTTATTTGAATCAGTTTTGAAAACCTCATGAAAGTCCCTAATTTAAAGTTGCAAAATCAATATTGAGAGTTGTGGCGTACCAGTAGTGGCTCAAGAAGTCAACAGGGTGGGCCCAAATTATCGATGCACCTTTTTATTTGATCGTATATTTCAAATGACCATATCTCAGTGAATTTCAATTGGATTCATTTAAAATTGTTTATATTTAAAAATAAGTTTGGAATTTTAGGAGGGTATTTGTTGACGTGTGTTGGGCAATTTTCATCTCAATATTTCAGGGCTTCCTTGAAATCCCCAGGTTGCTGTTGCACTTGGAGCTTTGGCCATTCACAAAATAGTTTGTAGTTTTTTTGTAGAGATTTTTTGACGGATGCTCTTTTGTATATAAATCTTTCGAAAAGTTCCAAGTCTTTATTATTAGAGCTTTGAAAATTTACATTGAAATAACAATCTTTTTGATATACAGGGTGTCCCAACCGGTCGTTCAGATTTGTTTTGCTTGTATCTTTTTAACTAATGCGTCATTTTTGACAGTTTTGGACTCATTTTGTATCTAAACAGTTATCATTTATGCCTGTTAAAAAAATTTTAAACATTTCCTTTGAGAATATGAAGAAAAATTTTTGTAAGGGGCCCTTCTTTTAAAATCTGCTCAACACTTTTTTAAAGTCTGCTCAATTGAAATTTGCGCGTTTTGGCCTCGTTCCCAACGCACCCGGTGAACAAATCTGACGTAGCTCCGGCCTTCCTCAATGAAAATCTCCACAAGTGCAAATTTTTCAAGATCCATAAACACCATTGCTTGAAAGTCAAAATTGAAACCAAACAACAATTGCACAAAAACAAAAAAATCACGTAAGGAGGCCCTCTTACAAAATTTTTCTTCACATTTTCAAAGGAAATGTTTAAAATTTTTTTAACAGGCATAAATGATAGCTGTTTAGCTACAAAATGAGTCCAGAACTGTCAAAAATGACACATTAGTTAAAAAGATACATGCAAAACAAATCTGAACTACCGGTTGGGACACCCTGTACATTTCGAAAGTGATTTGGATCTTATGATATTTCGAAAGTTAACATTTCGGAAGTATGGAAAAAAAGTCCGAGGCGATAGTCAAGTGGTTCCAAAGCGCAGTCCATCCGATCTGGCAAGATAAGTAACGTTGGCCCGCAGTGAATCACCTACAATCACCCGTCACTCACTAGTGAATCACCCACTGAGTGAATCACCCACTAGTGGGTGATCCACCCTGGGTTATGGGTGATGGCACCTTTTCGCCCCCTGCGTGGAATTAAAGTCCGGAATTAATGTCCGGAATTAAAGTCAGAGAACTAATGTCCAGAATTAAAGTCAAACTTTACAAAAAGTGGGATTGAATCTAGGGAAGCAAGTTTTTGGACATGGAACTTTAAATGTTGGCCTATCGAGAGCTATGACAATGGAAGATGTAAGAATTTATCAACCATTGGATAAACAAATTCAAAGTAAACCAGATGACCCACCAGGAACTGTAAGAATTAAGAATGTTGTTTGCCGCGAAGTTATTGAATTGTAAACGATCTCGACACTGTCTATGGATGATTGGGAGGTAGGGGCGGGTGCTCACCTGCAAATACTTACCATTTAATTTTGTGCAGCTTTGTAGTATAAACAATTTGGTAGTATTTGCATACAGTATATGCCATAGCTGCAAATGGTATATCCGAACCCGTTTGATGACCATGCTTAAACGGTTATGGGTCAGCCTTTGTAACATAAACCGCGGTCATCATTAACCCCATACATTGAGCATTAAGAAAGTTTTTTAGTTAATGTAAATTTTTTCGATCCTATAAGGATGGAGGCAGCGAAGCCCATCGATTACTAAACTATCTTTTATATACAAATAGCGCCGCGAAGCGGCGCTGTTTGCAGGTGCTGCGTGTCACAAGTGTTGATGTTCACCGCCCTACATGTATGCTGGTTAAATAAAGTTTTATTGTTTAATCTTTGTTACACGGCGCTCCGATTTGCAGCAAAAAAAGTTGAAACGAAAAAGACATTGTGGCCTGCAATTCTGGCATCCTAACTATTAGTCCACAACGACTTACTTGTTTGCAACTTTTTTTTGGCAAATTGGTGCGTCGAGATTATATAATAAAAGAGACAACGCTGATACCAGTATACAAAGATATGAAAAAAAGTATAAAAGTGTCATTATACTTAAAAAGCATAGTCGGAAAAATTGAAAAATATGATAATAAAAAGACGACTAGATATGAAAGTTCGCCTTAAGAAAGACAAAAACTAACTAATAATCTAAGAGTTGTGAATATGCTATAATCGAAAACTGAAAAATCGTATTGTTTTATCGTTCCAGATTTTGCGTATTTTAGAAACTTTTTTGGTTAAAGTCGGGACGGGATTGTGTTCAGATATGGAACGATAAATCAACTCTAGCTTACAATAAAGGTCAAAAATGAGTTCTATTTTGCCATATTGGGATTATGGTAAATGAGTTCCTTCGGTTTCCGTTTATGATGTAATTCTATTGATTCATATTCAGATATTTTATTGGATGGTGGTGGTGGAGGCCTGCCCAGGTTTGGCTCTTTGTAGTGTTTGTGATATCCAACTAAATCATCTTCTTTTCGAACATTCTTATCCCGATTTTGTCGACATTTTTCTGGCGAAATTCTGTAAGGGAAGCCAACAACTGGTTTGCTGCGTGCAGCTTCAAGGGTACTTTCTAGATAATTGTTCACAGCGTTGTGTGTCTCGTATTCACTACTGGTAGTGCTTGGATGCTTTTTATATGCCGGTGGTGGTTCATTTATAGCAAGCCGTGGCAAACGATTTTTAAGCCTAAACTTTTAACACTCTTACTTTAGGACTCATCTCTAAAAAGAGTAAAAATAATGGAATTTTTAGAGGTGAGTCTTAAAGTAAAAAAGTGGGAAATTTTAATCATGTTTTCCACTTGAACAGTATGAAATATTCTACAAATTTTTGTGGAAACTTCGGAAACCAAATTGTTGTGTGAAATCCAAAAAGAGATAATTAAAATTTACGGCTCATGGCAGTGAATGGAGGATGGCATGTCATCGTTCATTCCAATTGGCTTGCTCGTCTCTTCCGACTCGCATTCTTCCTCACCACAGTGGAACATTGTTAACAACACAGGCAATATAATAAGTCCATGCAAAGCTCCAAGTACGATGACCAGTATGATGGTTTTCAAAAACGAGCGGAAGACATAGCTTTCCGTTGATGCCATAAACGAAACTCCGAGAATTGTAGACGAGGCACTTTGTAAAATCGGAGTACCAACGGAATACAGCGCATTTCTCATTCGCTCAGACGAGCTGAGGTTGACACCTAAACGGGTGTATAAAAACTTTGAGAGCTACTACACAATAGGGGGTGAGGGCCACTCACTCAAAAATTTTTTCTGACCCCTCTAGGGGTAAAAACAAGCGGGGAATCCGAATTTGAAATTTTCGAAGCGAAAAAACGCTATCCTGATCCAGGAAAGGTCTGTGTATTGAAGCGAAAATGCAATTTTTGCGACTTTTCGCTTCAATATACAGACCTTCCCTGAATATGGGAAGCGTTTTTTTAGCTTCAAACTTTGGTAATTTAAGAATTCAGACCTTTTGCAAAGTTGTATGCTAAATGCGCGGCAAAATCCACACAAAAGCCAATGCTCATCACAATAGTCACCATGGAAATGAAGTCGAGTCGGACCGACCAAAATGTCATGAACCCAAGGATTCCAATATTTATGCTCACGATGCTGAAGGACACCCAAAGTGATGCAGCTGGTACAGGAATGAAGACCAGCGACACCAGAACAACCGCAGCACCAGCAATGGCAATAGAAGAAAGTGTTCCAGGGAGTACGGCATTGTACTGCTCAGCGAACTGAAAAACAAATTCAAGATGATGATTGAGGGCCAGGCACGGTATGCAGTGAAATTACCTGAAAGAAATCCGCATAAACTCCTGTTGGCAGATCACTCGTTTCGGCCAATCTTCGGAACAAATGCATAGCCCGGGATTGATTACTAAAGCCAACAAAACGCAGCCTTACAGGAACCCGGGATGCTTCCAACATCGTGCCCGTGGAATCAAAGACCACATCCCTAAATTTAGTTTACACCGTGCCCAAGACAAGAAAGGGGTGGCATAGGTGGAAGGGGTAGGTCATCGGTCCCCGGTGCCGGGGCTCCTTCTAAAAAAGGTCGCCAAACTGCGGGGTGGGGTCATAAAAACAAAAATTTTGGACCGGGGTCTGTGCAACTGTGTTGCGAATCATTCCAAACCTGTTGTATTTGGTAAACGCCGGCTGCGTTAAAAAGACATGCTGCAAAATGTAGATGAAATTCTCTTCGGTGATATACAGTCCAGCTTTATTAACGTATTCCAGGAATGTTCGCAGCCTATAAATTTATTTGTTTTTACTTCGTTTTTCTTCGGCTCACCATGAATCACTATATCCCGTAAATTCGGTGTGCTCGTATAGCTCGATTTCTCTTTCCAAGACAATCCATAGTCGGCGATGACCCAGGTCCACCTTGGATAGATTGTACATCCAGACGTGCAGATAGCTACCATAATCTAAAAAAAGCATGACAATCTGATAGAGAAATAAGGTGTGGGAGGCCTACCAGAAAAATATCTTTCAACAATTTCTAGAGTCTTCTTTCCATAAGAGTTATCTGGTAATAAATCGTTTGGCTCAAGGCCAAGCTTGATATTTATGCAACCATATGTGGCAACAATCTAAATTTAAAAAAATGTATATCGACACCAGATCCAAAATAGTGGAAGTAACAATTGATCGCTTTGAATATTAAGTTTACCAAGTAAAACAAAAATGCACAAATAATGATCATCCGAACTAGTGGATTCAAAAGTATATCGGCATAAGTCGTCCGAAAAAATCTCGCCAAATAATGGTTCTTTTCAAAGCTCTTATCAATCCTTTTAGTCTTTTTAGCAATAGCATAAAAATCAGCGGACCAGAATTTTGAAGGTGGTACGGTGGAATCTGAATTGAAGAAAAAGAAGTTTTAAAATTAAAATTTTCCAAATTCTACCTGTTTTACGATTCGAAATTTTCGCCGGAGGATCTTTTTTGATCATATGAAAGGTTAGGCAATGCCGGCCTTCGATTTCGCGTCGACAAGTCAGGACCATAATTCCGGCAAAGAATGTTAGTTGATACACATATGTGAATATCACGGCCACAACAGCATACGCACAAAACATCTAAAAATGGTTTTGTTAGGCCCGTCACTAGCAGCGTTGTAACGTCGTAATGGCATTTTTCAAACCGTCGTAATTCAGCTTTGCCTTATCCGTTTTCAGGGATCTTGGTGTCATTTTTGTAAAACTAGATCTCCTGCATTGCTTGCGTCAGGTTTTCCCGTCGCACTAAGCATTTTAAGTCGTAATGAGTTTACTTTCAATTACAGGGTGCGTGAAAAGTTCGTAATCACTTTGAAATTTTATAATAACGAACCACCAATGAACCGTAATTATTTTATAAAATATTTTTGCTATTGTTTGAATTATTTGTTGCTCTTTTGTGAATATCCATTTATTTTTTGTAGCAAATACTGGCTGAATTTCGGCCAGCATAAGTGTATGAAAAAGGGAAATCAATTCGTGAAATTTCTGCTTGACTCGATGTCCATATAGGACTGTTCAATAATATTTGAAACTAGCAGTAATGCAAATCGTCACCGGAGTGGTCGTCCAAAGAGCCTCAAGGACTCCTCAAAACGTTCAAAAGATCAAGAGTCGAATCAAACGAAACAACTTGTCGAAGAAAAATTCCACCAGGAACAGCTTGACAAGTCCTTGTGTATTTCCGAATTTTCAGCGCAACAGATTATGAAAGTTGACACCGGATTGAAGTCTTGGAAGCGTCAATAGCGCCCAGAGTTGACAGATGAGTAGAAGTTATTGTTATATGTTAAGGCTAACCTTAAGGCCAAATATGTATCTCGAGACCTTACTTCTAGTTGCAACTTTTTCTTTCGAACGGTTAGTCTATGGAAACAATCTACCAGCTTCCAAAATTTTTTTGGGGGGTCCCCTAGGAGAATCGCCTCATCAAAGTGCCGACCCCCCCCCCTCTACGTGCCCATGTTGCTTGTTAAAATTTCAATATGATCATGAACTTTCACGCATCCTGTATTTCACTCTCTATCGCCGTGAAAATGTTACTATGTTTAATTTGTGGTCTCAAATTATTAATTTGCACACATGTGGATGTGAAAATTTTAACAGGAGAAGGAAGGGTAGCGCCTCTATTTTAAAAATTTTTTCACACCCTACACGCGTAAAAACTGAATTTTAATTTTTTTCGGTTATAAACTGTGTCTTACCTGAACACTTGGAAATGGCGTCAAACAACCAACGCCAAACGAAATCAGATCCGTCAACGAAGTCACCGTGATCGAAACGGCGGCATCACCGAATGTTTCCCTCATCCTTTCCATCAAACTCAATTCATAACTTGTTGAGCGCCATGCCGACAACAGAATGAACACGTTGTCCACGCCAACAGCTAAAATTTTCTTTTTAAACAAAATTTTATGGTTTTGTAATGGTTTTTTTTGGTGGTTGTTGGTCGAGTCCCCCGATTTCGGAAATGCGCATACACACATATAAACAAAGCGTACTATCAAGTTTGTTTAATGGATTACGAGAGAAGAAGCAGTTCGAATCGGACGGTCGGCTGGATTGGAATGAAGAAGCGCCTGAACAGATTGCCATTCACCAAAAAGGGCGATTAATCGCCGAAGCTAGCTTATGCGCAAATCGATCAGCACAACAACACATTCTATGGAATTTACGAATTTCAAGTAAGTCTTTTCATTCCACTTCCTGGTTTTTGGTCAAAGTTTAAGTAAACAAACTTCGTATGAATAATGAAATGGAATATTACAATTGTGTGTAAGAGTGACCATTGTTCGAGGTCAATGATTTTTTTGTTAAAGGAACAGTCTGAACAGGAAAAAGTTGTCCATTGTTTGTTGGTATTCGGAAAGTTCATGAAAAATGGGGCATTTTTATTTTACTGTAAAATTCTGAAGCGCTAATGATTTCGAGAAAATCGCATGTGAAGTTGTTGAAAGTTGAAATCTGTGTATTACAACGAAAACATGTTTCAACAAGAAGGGGCAACTTTTTCCCCGTTCGAACTAGTCCTTTAACAATTTTTGTATAGCTAAAACGTGAAAAAAGGTAAATCCTGTTGTCATGAACGGTGTTGACCATCTTTTTTTTACGATTTCAATGAATTTTTATATCCTCTTACAATTAAACATATACAGACTAGTTGGGAGCAAATTTTTTGGTAATCTGTAAACATTCGAATTGACATTTGTGTGGTCACTAAATCGTGAGCTTCAGCGATCCAAAGATCCCCCCTACTCAGGTTTCTTCTTTATTTTGTAAATCGGAATTGAGCGATCGCTTGCGCCTCTTAATGACAGCTTTCTCTCTTTCATCGGACACTTAATTTAATCAACCATTTTTTTGCGTTTGTTGAAAATCATTCCAAGAGCTTTATGCTTTCGAGTGGATCTTAATCAAGAGGAGAATTATTCCGTGATCGAACTTCAAGAGCGATGGGGGTCATCTTTCTTGCAATCGAAGGAACACACTCACCAACGCGGAAATACGAGATGCGCTACGGATACACACACAATCCTACTCGAGTGGGTTACGCACGGGGATCCCACTTAAGATAATGGTCAATTAACAGGTTGGGAGAAGCCTAGTGCGAAGGTACTCAAAAAGGTGGGAAGTCAATAAGGCAATATAGTCGAAAAATTTTTTTAGCTACCACGGAACTTTTTATTGAATCAGGCAATGTGTACATTGAAACGAAAAGAAACGTGGATATAGTTTTTTGATGCATCCCTGCGTAGTCGTATGGCGGAAAAATCAGGATTAGTATTAAATCAAGATTAACTAGTACTAACTAAGCCTGATTTTCCCGCTATACGACCACGCAGGGATGCATAAAAACTATATTCACGTTTTTTTTCGTTTCAATATACACATTGCCTGATTTAATAAAAAGTTCCGTGGTAGCCAAAAAATTTTTCGACTATACTTTCAACTTACAAAATACGATGAAAGGCATGGAATACGCCACACTGGTCATGTTGAATCCAGCTAACAGCAATAGCCCAACACCGCTAACAATGGCCATGGCAGCCGAAAGGACACCACCGACGGCTAGTAGCGGTCGTGAGCGAACCCACGACAGTACACAGCAAGAGAGAATGGTGTACACCGAAACGACTATGAAACATGGCCCAAGCATGCTAAAAATTATCAAAATTTAAAGGGGGAGTTCAGGGAAATGACCCTGATTCAGGGAAATAAGAGTATGTATTGAAGCGAAAATTAAAAAATTTCGATTTTCTGAAAATCATCGGGATAATTTTATGCGAAAAATCGATTGAGCGCGTTACCGAAACGTGAAAATGCTTCCCTGATTCAAGGAAATAAGAGTATGTATTGAAGCGAAAATTAAAAATTTTCGATTTTTCTTCTGAAAAACATCGTTTTAGGGGTAATTTTATGCGAAAAATCGATTGCGCGCACTCCTGAAACTTGAAAATGCTTCCCTGAATCAGGGTATGTATTGTATATGGTGTTGACGATTACTTTATAAGCTGTTGACGATCACGTGCCGACTCGGATGCCAGTGTTTCATACGTCCACCACGAAGTTCGAATTACTGGCGAATCATATGTGAGGAGGAAGTCGGCCAATTTGAGCTCCCACTTTTCTGCTAACGCGTCTTCTGCTTTGGTGGCATGCCTCAGGGCGTATGGTAACATCATAGCCTTAGCGCCTAAAGCAATTTAAAAAAAAAGAAAACATCTCTGAACATACCTGATATCCTTTTACTCGAATCAAACGAAATCCCGCCAAGTAGATGTGTCATGCCATTTGCTTCGAACGTGAACGCGTCACTAATCTGACCCAGTGTAATTTCATCAAGAGATCGATTTAAGAAGGCATGCTCGGGAAGAAATAAAAACTTGAAAACTTCGACTAGAGGATTGCTAACACATATCTGTTGGGGGCTAAAAAATTTATATGGTTAACCTAATTTTTGGACACAAAACCTTGTAATATTGGGTGCCAAGAAGGCTGAGATCGCGTGTCCAAATTCTGGCGGCATAGGGAATTTAACACAAATCGATGGGTAGTTGACTCGTTTCGCATCGGAGTCTTCAATCGTGAGCGATTGAATAACACTCCAGAGTTGCATGGCGGCTTGCATAACCAAGGGGTTGAGGATGTCGCCATTTTCATGCTCGCTTGTGACGATAATGTATCCGGCTCGTTTGATATCGTATCTGTAAATTGTCGAAATTTTTTTGGCTATCACGGAACTTTTTATTGAATCAGGCAACGAGTGTACATTGAAACGAAAAGTAACGTGGATAAGGTTTTTATGCATCCCTGCGTGGTTGTATGGTGGGAAAACAGGTTTAGTACTAACTACTACAGACTACATACTCTAGAATACTACTACAGACTATTAGTAGTAGTATCTGTAGTATGTAGTAGTAGTAGTACTAGTAATAGTAGTTTGTAGTAGTAGTTAGTACTAATCCTGATTTTCCCGCTATACGACCACGCAGGGATGCATCAAAAAGCTATATAAGGAT
>JAQGCP010002335.1:0-10594 GCA_034699885.1 Acrobeloides thornei | reverse complement strand
GGGTAAAAACATACGAGGAATCTAAATTTGACATTTTCGAAACAAAAAGACGCTTCCCTGATTTAGGGAAGGTCTGTTTATTTAAGTAAAAAGTCGCAAAAATGCGATTTTTGCGACTTTTCGCTTAAATACACAGGTCTTCCTTGAATCAAGGAAGCGTCTTTTTGCTTCGAAAATGTCAAATTCAGATTCCCCGTATGCTTTTACCCCTAGAGGGGTTATTTCCAGAAAATGTTTGGAAATTTTTTCACGTGGGTGACCCCCCTCCTATTGTGTAGTAGCTCCAATTTTAGAACTCATCGATCCACTTCCCCCACCATCCGACACCTCTGTACCTTCAAGACCAAAAGTTATTTCTATTTCCGTAAGAAAAAAGCGCAAAAATTTCTCACTCAAAGTTCGAAGAGCTTTGCACAAAAGTCGGGTCAAACGCTTTCTCGAGAATATCAAGCCACCAGGTAAAACAATGGTACTAGTACAGGATAGCCCAGAAAAAGTAGACTTTTGAGTCTTTATCTTTACAGAAAAATTGCATTTTCTCGGATAAAATTTTTTTTACTCTTTTTTTAAACGTAGAAAATCTACTTTTCTACGTTTTTAAAAAAGAATTAGGTCAGATGACAATATTTTACCCAAGAAAATTCAATTTTTCTGAAAAAATAAAAATCTCAAAAAATCCACTTTTTCTGGGCCACCCTGTATAATTAGGGTACCACGCAAAAATTTTAATTTTTTACCAAAATCATCACTTTTCTCCACAAATTGTCATTTTCTGAAGATTTTTAGCTTAAAAACGGCAAACTGAGAATCCTCAGAAAAAATGACAATTTTGTTGAAAAATGATGGTTTTTGGTGAAAGATTGGAATTTTTTGGAGGGGGTACCCAAATTATACTAGTACCAAAAAAGCAAAAAGCATTATAAAAAATATAGTTTTTCTAAAATTTTAGAGACTAGACTACAAATTTGGCTCGAGGGACACGGCTCTTTTGGAAAATTGATGTGGAAACTGCTTGAAAAATTGAAATTCTTTTTCTGTTATTTTGGCCTGACTTCGATAAATAGAATCCCGATCAGAAGGAAGTAAGTAGAATTTGAATGTTTTGTAGTGTCCTTAAGATAGAGGCCCACATGTCCATTGATCCCCATCCCAGAAAAGAACACGGAATTCTTATTTTTTCAAACTCATATAAAATAAATTGTTCATGGGTTGTGTTAAAATTAGCTGGAATAGATAGGCTTAGGCTTATGCTTAGGCTTAGAGTAGGCCTAAGCTTAGGCTAAGGCGTAGGCTTAGACTAAGACTTATGCTTAGGCGTAGGCTTAAGCTTAGGCTAAGGCGTAGGTTTAATCTTAGGCGCAGGCTAAGGCGTAGACTTAAGTTTAGGATATGGCTAAGGCTTAGGTGTAGGTTTAATCTTAGACGTAGGCTTATGCTTAGGCTAAGACTTATGCTTAGACTAAGGCTTATGCTTAGGAGTAGGCTTAAGCTTAGGTGTAGGCTTAAACTTAGGCTAAGATTTATGCTTTGGCTTAGACTAAGTCTTATACTTAGGCGTAGGCTTAATCGTTTACCGAAAAATTGATAAATATACATTTGTCAGTACTTTATGCCCAAAAATGGCACAAAATATTCCAACCCTTCTTTCCACAAAAATTGATACTTATATTTTTGTTTCATAAACTCATAATTTTTAGAATAAACTCACGTCACCTCGAGCTAGAACCCCTATGTTGCCTATCCTCATGCCTAGTAAGATGCGGATGCATGTCAGTTTTGGTTTTCGAGGTCGTCTATGTTGTTATAACGACAATTGTGATCACTGTAAAACTAAAAGTTGTTGGTGGACGGACAAAGTTATGGGAGCCATTTGAGCCGAATTTCAATGACCTTATTACACATCAACTATTTTTATACATAGTCTTGGGGTTTAATTTGGTAAATTTTTTATTTTTATGCAAAAAATTTCAGTTGGCAACTTTTTAGCTCACTATTTTTGCCATACTAGTCCTCCTCCGAGGCCTGATGTCATTCGAAAGAAAATATATCAAATTCCATTATCGCTATGATTTTTTTGCACTCTCGTTTAATACAATTGCTTTTATCGTCTATCTACTTGCCTTGAGCTCCGAAGGACCTGAGACATTCACTTTCGACAATGTTGTTTTGGTAAGAACATTTTTGGGGTGGGGGTAATATTTTTGACAAAAGGACGAATGTTTTTATGACACTGAGTCGCTATCGCAATAAAAGAATTTTTTTAGCTCTTATGTTTCTTCGGGCAAATCCCGCTTCAATTATGGGCCATTTCTGTGGTGAAAAGTTGTTATGATTTTTTCAATATGTTAAATGTTTTTATTAATCTTGCTGAAACACAAATCAAATAAAAAATTTTGTTCAAAAATTGCTAGAAATAAAAAATGACACAAATTTAATATTTTTTCTTTAAAGTTCATCTCGATAGCAGTGAGCATCTTCTGGTCGACTTCCTCGTGATATACAAACATATCCATTTGGACATTTCATGTCGATACAGGCTAAAAATTGATTTTTTTTAAATTTTAAATTTAAATGATCAAAAATGGATATTTTCTCATAAATAACTATAGTCTGTTCCACGCCATAAGTCCGAAAAATAAGGGGGTAACATAGGCTCATGACATTTTTTTGGTTTGCGAACGGAATCGAGCCTACAAAGTTTTGCACATGAAGCAAAATTTCTTGCGCTATGTTACATAGCGTAAGGAATTTTGCACCAAGCGCAAAACTTTGTGGGTTCGATTTCGCTCGCAAATCACAAAATGGCATGATGGGTGTTGTCTAAAGCTTTTTGGAGTGCTGAACGATGGTAACGTTATTTTTATCCAAAAGATTTCCTATGAAGCTATCCCATTTTTTTCACCAAAATGAACTTTGACCCCAGAAAATTTTATACTCAAAAATATTATCACGATCGTTCAGCACCCTTAAAAGACTCTAAACAATACCCATCATGTCTATAAAATTTAAAAATTTGAATACTTTGTTTATTGAAACGAAAACTACCCTGATTCAGGGAAATTTCACAATATGAATTTTGATATGGCATGATGGGTATCGTTTAAATGTTTTACGACTAGGCTGAGTACGATGGTGATAATATTTTTGGCTAAAGACTTTCTGAGGCCAAGTCTCATTTTTGAAAAAGATGGACTAGCCCTACAAAAATTTTTTGCCAAAAATAACTTCACCAATTTAAAAAAAATAGCTTAAAAATGTTCAGATCATCTAAATAATTAAGCAACACTCATATTGTTAAAGAAAATCGATTTTTCAACTAGATCTTAATTTCAGGTCAATATAAAGATTTTTTAAAACATCAATTTTTTAGATCTCCATAAAAGGTGTGCAGGGCCGAGTCAAAGCCTGGCCTAGACCAAATCGATCACAGCCGGCTCTGGATTGCTCTTAGGCCGCCCAAGTTTGGTCGTGCTAGCCCAGGGCTGGCCGGTATTTTTTTAGGCCAGATTTTTAGCCAAAAATTGCATTTTTGAAAGAAAATAGCGAAAATATGACGATTTTGATGAAAAATGGAATTTTTAGTGAAAAATTTTGAGTAGATTCAGAGAGGTTTAAAAATTTGGATCGATTCGAGTATTTTTGAGCTGATCCATCAGGCATCTTGATCGATTCAGAATTTTCTGTTGACCCTGATTTTCAGGATTTTTGTGTTAATAATAAAAAATGTATTGTTTAAGCATTTTCAATGGTGCCTAACATGATAGTGGTATCGTTTTTGAATAAAATTTTATTACAGGCCGCACAAAAAAGAAAAATTTTGTGATTTTTGCGCGATTTTTTCAATTGTTTAAAAAATTTTCAAAAAAAACGCGGATCCTTATATAGCTTTTTTGATGCATCCCTGCGTGGTCGTATGGAGGGAAAATCAGGATGAGTTAGTACTGCCTGATTCAATAAAAAGTTTCGTGGTAGAAAAAAAACTCGACTAATCAACCATTATATTAATACTTACGACCCAGCTCATACTTACGTCCAATCATTTCTCTACCATTAACAACTTGACATATCACCAACAAAATAACCAAGAAAAAGAGAACCAAACACCTTTTGACCATCATTTTTGTCGACTGCAAAATTTTTGTGCGAAAAGAGAGCCGCTTATAAATCCAATAATGACACGTCATATAAAGAAATCCTCCCTCAAATTTCTAGAACCACACTATTTGCACAACTGTGCAGCGTGGATTTGTGATTTGTATTTAGCCATACAAAATTTTTATTATCAAATAAATTTAACTAACAAAAAAATTAGCTCCTTTTTCGATATGGATTTGGATTTTGTTCACGAACAGGAGCGAAAGCTTTCGATCTTTTTGGACAGGGACAATAAGCAGCATCACCACCAGGTAGACCAGGGCCGCCAGATGGTCCCGATTTTCCAGGAGTTCCTTTTGGCCCAGGTTTTCCTGATGGACCAGGTGGTCCGGGTTGTCCAGGTTGTCCGGGTTGTCCATTTGATCCAGGTTGTCCTGGGTTGCCAGCTTGTCCTGGTGCACCAGGTTGTCCTTTAGGTCCTGGTTTTGGTGTTCCACGTTGACCACTTTCACCAGGATTTCCAGGGGGACCAGGTGGTCCGGCTTGACCAGGTTGGCCGATATCACCAGCCGGGCCTTCTGGTCCAGGTGGACCGCGTTTGCCACGTTCTCCAACCGATCCAGGTGGTCCATTTGGTCCGGAAGGTCCTGGCAATCCATCTGGGCCGGGTTTGCCGGGTTGTCCTGGTGGGCATTTAATACAACCACTGTCATGTGATGGACATGTTACAGGAGCAAATGTGGCAGTGTTGTCTTGTCCATGTGGTCCAGGTTGGCCTGGCTGACCGGGTTGGCCAGGTTGCCCTGGTTGTCCACGTGGTCCTAAAAAAATTTAAATTGCAAGTTGTTTTTGGTACTAGTATGAATTAGGTACCCCACCAAAAAATTTTCAATTTTGTCACCAAAAATCGTTTTTTACTAAAAATTGTCTCTTTTTTAGGCTTTCTGCAGGCTATCCTACTAGTACAGAATTTTTTCTTACCCGGAGGACAATTTGGTTTTACAGGCTCACATTGGCAATAAGCCGGTAGGCTGGAGTAATCTTGACGCTTTTTACGAAAAATGCTGTTAAAAGGGTTTCCTTGGGGTTTAGAGATAGGAGTCAATGAAATTTGAATATCCATAAGATCATGCCAAGCACTGTTGGTTTCGACTCGGAAGACCTAAATTTACTTTGGTATACTTGGGTATAGCATGTTTGTAAAATGTGGGTATCTGCCCATAAATTTTTGCGCCAAAAAATAGCACATCACCATCGTGTTTGTCATCCCCAAAAAGCTCTAAATAACACCCATCAAGCATGTAAAATATAAAAATTTTGTATATTGACACGAAAACTAGCCTGATTCAGGGAAATTTCAATCTTTGAATTTTTCTTTGACATGATGGGTGTCGCTTAAAGCTTTTTGAATATGTTGAACACGATGATATCATTCTTTTTATCCAACAAATCTCCTATTAGATTAAACCATTTTCCTCAAAAATGCCCTATAGGGGGTTTTTCTATGCTAGAAATCGATTGCGCGCATTCCCGGATCTTGGAAACGCATTTCTGACCCTGATTCAGGGAAGAGGTATGGTGTGAAGCGTTTTTAAGGTCCGGCAATGCGCGCAATCGATTTCTCTCATAGAAAAACCCCCTATAGGGTTATTTTGGTGAAAATTTAAAAAATTTGAAAAAACAGCCCAAAAATCGCAAAATTGCCATTTTTGGGACATTCTGTATATTCCAATACCTGTACTCCATCTTGCACCTCATCATTTAGCTCTTGAATTGCATAGTACAAAGTAGGGATTGTATATAAACAAGAAAATATAGCTACCAAAGAACTCCCGGTGGCTATACCGGCGATGATTTTTGTCTCTAACATATCTAAAAGTTAAAAAACACGACTTCTATATAACTCAAAGCTATATATACACTCAGACACCTCGTAGACTAACTTCCTCCTCTAGAAATTAAACGCCGAAATTAGAACGACGACATAAAATTTTCAAAAAAGAGGACATCCACTTTTCGGATCTACATATAACAAAAGGAGTGGCGACTCAATAAGGATTATTATTAAGTAGACAAAAAACTCCAACGTCGAAGTCAACGGCGATTAGAAAGGCGATTTTATGGAGCAAGAGGTTTTATATTAATACATGGGAATAAAGACCAGTTTGAAGAGATGACCTGGATGATGTTTTTTGGAAGAGGAAAAGGAACTCATAAAGATTTTGTTGAAAAATGAAATTATCAATTATGAACAACTAGTCATGTGTCTCACTTGTGTCTCATGATCAAACGGATTTAATTTATTTTTTGTTAATAAAATAAGACAACGAATAGAACCGGTCATAAAATTAATAAGAAAAGAAACAAGGATGCAATAAAAATTTCTTATATATTGGTCAACATACAGGGTGATCCACGAGGTTCTTTACAGCATATTTTTGAGACTATCTCGGCTTTCAGACAAGATTTTTCGAAACGGTTTTTGTATGCTGTATGTGGGACAATTATGGAAAACTTTGGTAAGATTTCATAAAAAAAATTTGCATATAAGAAAAATTTTTAATTTCATTAACAAGATTTGTTCGATGAAAATAAATTTTTTTAAATCCCTAATGAAACTTATAGCTCGTGGTCCATTCTATAAATAGTAATAAACCGAATAAAAAATCTTTTACCGTTCCTGAGAACATTAAAGGACCAGTCCACTTTTGAATCGAATTTTTGTTGAAAAGTGGAAGAAAGTTCACGTTGGGACAACCACTTTTTGCTTTGGAACTAAATTCCAATTCGACAACCCTGAGGAGATATTTGACATAGAAAATTGCATAAAAATTTTAACGTGTTTGTGTATTGAAGCGAAGGGATTGAAGTCTGATTCAAATCTGTTTATTGAAACGAATTAAAATGAAAATTCTAATATTCCGTCTTCTTTGTGCCGATTTTTAATTTTTTATTGGAATTTTTGTGTAAAATATTGAGGTTCAACAGTATCGCCCACGTAGCGCAGGTGCAAGTGTCGGAAAGATCATCCCAATGATCGAGGATTTGATCCCCGAAATTTTAATTTTAACGAATGAAAAAAGTTGTGAAAGCAAACCTCCCATCAAATTATATAAAAATTTTGCCTATCATTATTTTTTGATTTGGGCCTCTCTGGGACCCTCTACTGGTAGTAGTAACTCTAAGAACTAACACTATCAGTAGAGAGTCCCAGTAAGGTCAATATCAAAAAATAATAATAGGCAAAATTTTTATGTAATTTTATGGGGGGTTTGCTTCCACAAATTTTTTCGCTAAAATTAAATGTTCGACCCTGTGGGGATCGAACCTTCGATGTTTGTGATGATCTTTCCGCCACTTGCTCCTGCGCTATGTGGGCTCCTGCACTACGTATACTTTTTTTCAAGCTCGCCATGAAAAGGGTTGTAATGTTGAATTGTGACGGTTGTCCTTATGCCACGTTTTATTGTATTAAACGACGTATAAATATATCAAGGCACACATAAGTATCATAGAATAAAGTAATACACATTATATAAAACAAGTATAATTCCCGACATATAACATATCAAGACTTGCTTGAAACAATTTTGGGCATTTTTCCTTTCTGGGCTGATTCAACAAAATCATACATGCTGCATAACTTTGGGTGGAGGTTCTTGTCGAACGGTATGAAACTGATGCTGAACTTCACTATTAAAATTTTGTGAAGAAGCTTTGGCAAGCTCTGCCTTTATAGATTCGACATCACGGTGTTGAATACAAACTTCTTGTAAAACGATTTCGAATTCTTCACGAGATTGCTGCATTAGAGATGCCAGATCTGAAATTGAATAGTTAAATAAAATGAAAAACAAAAGAGAAAAAACTTGAGAAGACTAAAGAGAGTCTTTTTGAGGCGTCGAAGGTCGAGGCGACAAGCTTTTAAATGGAAATACTTTTTCACCTCAACAAGTTGAGTACTCTGTTTTTCAACTATTTTTTGAAATTTCAGCTAAGAAAAAAACATGAAAATATTCATATTGAGCCGAAAAAATGTTATAGATCAATGTAAACATGATTCTGAACAACTCTTACTAGTTTTTGAAAAAATTTGAAAAAAATTTTTTCGACTTACCAACTTTGTCGCCTCCCCTTAAATTGGTCGAAAAAATGAAGTTTTAAGATTTTTTCAAAAACTAGTCAGAGTTGATCAGAATTATAGTTTACATCGATCTATAACATTTTTCGGCTCAAAACGAATATTTTCATGCTTTTTCCTTAGCTAAAATTTCAAAAAAATAGCTGAAAAAAGGAGTTACTCAACTTGCTGAGATGAAAAGTATTTTCTTTCAATCGAGATTTTTGTCGGAAACTTTAAAAAATGCTTCCTTGTCATCTTATTAAATATTAACGCTGTTTCGAAGCGCGCTCTAACTTATTTAGACTAACTTCGAATTCTCAAGAAACATTTATGCCTTTCAAACACTAGTTTTTAGATAAAAAGTTTAAAAACAGGGCTGGAGAAACTTTAAAAATCTCAACAATTCCTAGAAGGAAGTAAGAAGTCATTTTTGACTACTTTTTTTTACTAAAATTAATCAAAGTGACAAGAATAAACAAGCGATGAGGTTGAAAGAAAAAGGATTTTAGACAAAAACTAGAGAACAAAAATTCTCAAGGGAATTTTTTTCTAAAAGAATTTTTCTTCTAGACACGAGATTTAGAAAGGTTATTGAAAAAGATCTGATGGATTAATGGTGACGCAGTTTTTCAGAGAAAACACTATAAAACGAGTAAAAAATGAAATTTGAGGGGAAAATTAAAATTTGGAGTAAAGAATAGGAAGGTCAAAAATTGACAAAAATATCAAGTTAGAAAAAGCCACATACACACAAGGAAATCGAACCTGGTTCTCATATAATCCGTTTCAGCAGTCTATCGGAAAAAGTTTGATACAGCATAGTCAAGTGGATAGGATGCCAGACGCTCGCAATGAACGGGAAGGGTTCGATCTCTGCAGTGCAGGGTCGAAAATTTAATATTAGCGAATCAAAAAAAGTTGTTAAAGCAAATCCCCCTTAATGAAAATTACATGAAAAAGTTTGTCCATCGTTATTTTTCGATTTTGAATTCACTGGGACCCTATAATGGTAGTGTTAGTTCTTAGAGCTCTCCGTGTTCCTTAAAGCTACTACTACCAGTAGAAGATCCCAGCTAGGGTAAAATTAAAAAATAACGATAGGCAAAAATTTTTCATATAATTTTAAGGTGGTTTGCTTTAACAACTTTGTTTGATTCGCTAAAATTAAATTTTCGACTCTGCAGAGATCGAACCCTCCTCGTTCAATGCAAGCGTCTGGCGTCCTTGAATATGCTGTATCATAAGGAGATTGTCCAGATATTACGTAATCATTTTGGGGGGAGGGGATCGGCCCTCCTCATAAAAATCAATTACGTTAGTGCATTTTTTAATTCAGCTAGTAGGACTGCGTATCAGTGGCGGAGCCAGGTGGCATGCCCCCAAACCGAAAATTTCTTAAAGAAGGGTAAACTTTGCAGCAGCATCTCCGAAAAAAATTTTTGGAATTTTTTGTAAAAATGACTTTTCTAGGGGTAATTTTATGCGAAAAATCGATTGCGCGCATTTCTGAAGCTTGAAAATGCTTCTCTAACCCTGATTCAGGGAAATAAGAGCGTGTATTGAAGCGAAATTATGAAAATTTTGGATTTTTCTTCTAAAATCATCATTCTAGGGGTTATTTTATGCGAGAAATCGATTCCGCGCACCCCCGAAGCGATCCCGCATGGCATCGCCACTGCTGCGTACCGTTTAGTTTGTTTTATTTCAATTCAGACACAAATACACAAATTTAATTTATGGTATAAAAATTACCCGGCAAAGAGCCACCATATTTTTTACTCTTTGTAGTATCCATTAAACGATTGAGCATTTTTGAACCATATAATTTATAGAATATTCATATTGACAAAAATATATGCCTAAAAATGAATTCTCTAAAAAACTTTTGAGCTCAAAAAAGCGCAACAACACACAACTCTATGTTAGCAAAACAGGTTTGCAAAAGCAAGCACGGAAGGCCCCAGATCTGGCTTAGGAAACGAAGAAGAGCTTTTTAGTACGGAATTGTCAATTGAAATCGAATTAGCGCAAAGGCTTACTTATACCAAATCGACTCTTCTCCCCGAACAGATGACGTAAAACCAGTAATACAAGGATGGAAGGAAAATGGATTTTTTATTTTATATAAATGGACTAATCCTATATAATTAAGAGGTTTCTTAAAAATGTAGACTCTAGCACGAGCATACTCGGAGTTGAATAAGTATATAAATGTACTTAAAGGACCAGTCCAGTAATTTACAACCATATGAAAAAACGATATATTGGGAAAGATCATGAAAAATGGAGCATTTTTTGCTTTTACGGCATGTTCTGAATCGTTGTAGTTTTCGAGATAATTGCGTTTGAAATTTTGAATTTGTTACAAGCTCTTCG
>JAQGCP010002334.1:0-10597 GCA_034699885.1 Acrobeloides thornei | reverse complement strand
GTCACTTTTCTCAAAAACTATAAATGCTAGGATCATGATCGAGGTGTCGTTGGAAAGGGGGACGAATGGCAATAAAAACGTGCTTTAAATTGTGGAAAACGCATTTGTAGAAAAAAAAGTTATGATCAAAACAATAAAAGGTCCAAATGAGGATTTTTGAGAAAATGACACCTCGATTTCTCCACAAGTTTAAAGGCTCGAGACCTAACTTATATGTCTTTGTTAATCACTCACTAGGTACATAAAAATAACCTAGACTTCAAGTTTCTAGCAACTCTTTTTGGAGTACCACTACCCTCTCAGGTGCTATCTGCGATATTTTGAGATATTGCCTCTTAAAGTTTAAAATATGTGTTAATTAATCCGAATTATCGCTAATCCGGAGATGAAAATAAGCTCCCAGGTCTATATAGGCTTACTAGACAATTCTATAGAAAATCGAAAAAGCGTTGGCTGATAATTTTGTCATTTCTCTTAGTAAAACGGATATGGCGAACAAAGCTAGCTAAGTTTGAGTAAGAATGGTGCGTGGCACCTATAAAACGTTTCTTTGTTAGACAAAAATTTTCATCAATTTTGACACTGCAAAAAAGAATTGGCTAAGAGCGGGATTGGATCCGAGCCTTTAAACTAATGTTTAGCGCCTTGCCCTTTTGTTTCTTTCTTCAAGTTTTTGGCCATTACTGTATATTATCCTCACAATTTATCAGTAAAAAATTTCTCTTATAATTTTTCTATTGGTCTAATTTAGGCTTATGCTGATGATATGATTAAAAAAATCTCCAGACTTTTAATCAAAATTAAAGAAACCGTTAATATAATACCGATATGTTCGGAATTATTTTCTTCATTCTTCGATCTCGCAGCTTCATATGAAGATTATGAGCAAGAACATATTAACAAATGTCATCAAATCGAGAATCATGTAAAAAACTGTATACTGGAATTAGAAAAATATATGATTCATTTTCAAAACACTATAAGTCTATCAAGCGGTGAAGGACGTGACATGGAATCTTATAGCATTTGTAGAACACGTAGTGGATTACAGTATTTTAAAGAATTATTCTCGAAATCGGATGAACAGAGAAAATATATCCTACCAGATTCATGGGAGGATCTATTTTCTTCTTTGGATATAAAACTAAAAAGCTGGCAAAAAAATTATTCTGAAATTTATGAAGAACAAATTCCCAAACGTTTTTTGCGATCACCTATAATTGCAGAAGTTCATTGGTGGTGGTTTTATGAGGACGACGAATCTGATGCCTGATTTCTGTAATCATAAGATACAGAAAACGGTTGGATTTCTATGAAGCCTTTACAACATGATTCTTGACGCTCTAGAAGCGTCACAAAAAATGGTCATTTGTCCGGGAAAACCCTGGAAAAATTTTATTTTTTGATTTTTTATTATTATAGTGAAATGTCATTCATGTGTTCAGTTTTCTCGAAAACAAACTTTTCGAGAAAACCGAGCTTTGGGTGTCACAAAAATTTTGTATGGATACTTATTTTGACAATGAATATTTATCGATTTCTAGAAAGATTCGTTCAAAATCTCTTTTACCAAAGTTGCAGAGCTTTATTTCTTCTACAATTTTCTTAAAGGGGGGGGGGAGGAACCACTTTCATCAGAAAATCCAGTTTTTAACAGAAACAAAGTGTTTACACGTATGATTGGTCATATATAGGGTAAAAAATTGCGAGGGATCGATTCCCGCCATTATTTTTTGACCACGACTTCAAAAAAGTGGTCAAATACTTAAAAATCGATTTTTTAGGCGTTTTTTACACTTATTTTAACTTTTTTCAACAATTCTACGTAATTTTTTCATTTCTTTAGTAGATTTGATCATGCTGAATCGTTATATAACATTAGTTTTGCGTGGCATACAAAATTGAAGAATCTAATACAGACTTTTTGAGGCTTTTGGCTAATTTTTGCATGTTTTTCGCGTTGAAACGCAGTTCTACCCTGATTTTCAGGGTCAAACTTAATTTTTCACGCTTTGAAAATGCGCGCAATCGATTTTTCGCCTAGAAATTACCCTAAAAAGTCGGTTTTTAGAAGACAATCAGAAAATTTTTTTCGCTTTTTCGAGAATAGGCTATAAATGTTACGCTCCCTTAAAAATTTTTCGATTGGACCTTACGCGGTGTTTTTTTTGGCAAAAATTGGAGGAATTTCGAAATGTTAAAAACGAGTAATGTCATTCGACTCAGCTCTGATTTGGTAAATGCTTCCGTTGAAAATGGATAAGTTATGCGCTAATTTTTTACCATTTCTTTAAGAATTCCACTGAAAATGGACAAATTAATGAATGTAAACCTGATTTGGTAAATGCTTCTGTTGAAAATGGGTAAGTTTTTGTGCTAATTTTTTACCATTTCTTTAAGAATTCTACTGAAAATGGACGAATTAATAAATGTGGAGCTGATTTGGCCAATGATGCCGTTGAAAATGAGTAAGTTTTTAGTTTTACAGTGATAAATTTATAGTTTTTAAAAATGCATTTACAAGGGTAGATTTCTTCTTTGCTCTATATTTGAAAATCTTGTTTTAATTTTTATTATATAAACCTAATTACAGTGATTTAGAAATCCGTTGGAATTGAATATTCAGCATGAGAATGGTTGGCACGGAAACTTGCGTTTAAGAATTCCCGAATCGAAGTTTGCTACCTTTTTCCTTGGATTTGCTTACGGTGCTGCTTTTTTGGCTCTCGTTCAACATCTTCGTAAAAGTTAGTATAAAAGGTTGTGATGATGTAATAATACTATTTTGTGGTGATCAATAAAATCTGTTTTAATTGACTTTGAATTTTGTGATAAACAGTTGCTTCAACATCGATGTTCAAGCAAATTATTCTGATGTACATCAGAATTTTCTGTGTCTTGTGTTTATTTCAGATGGAGAAAAGATTCGTCTAGATCGTCCGGTTTTTTAGAATACTTCGATTTCGAAAATTTTTTATTTTCCCATTCTGGGCACATTGTTGGTTTATTTTTTTCAAAAAATAAAAAAGTTAGCGATTTTTCTACAAATCGGTCATTTTGGCTATATCCGCTTTTATAATTTTTTTATAATTTTGCATAGAAAAGGGCATTTTTGATGGGATTTTTTTTAGTTCTAGCCAAATTTTATTATCAAAAACAATTTCCAAACAAAATTGGGGCGAAAACTAGTTTTTGGGGTTTTTAGAAAATTTGTTGTGGTCTTATATTTTTTCCTTTTTAGCGACTTTTTAAAAGTTTTTTTGACACATATTTTTCAGACTATTTTGAAGGTTTTTGTTAAAAAAATTAGAAAAAAACCTCCAGTAAATAACTTTGAAAATTTTATCCCTCAAAATGCAATATAACATGGACAACTTTCACGACCTTGAGTTAATTGTATCATTAGTGTAGTGGTAACTTTGTTGATTTACATTTTAAGTACCAGGGTTCGATCCCCACCTGCGGCAATAATTCTGTGACATTTATTTTTTAAAATTTTTTATCCAAAACAACTTATTTGGAAATGATTAAAATAAATATTTTTCTATTATCAAAACGGACATTTTAATGAGGAAATTATCAAAAAATTCGATAAATAAAATTTCTCATGTCGATTTCTATTTATGTCTCGGTATTTTTCTTCCTAGTTATATTTTTGCTATAGACCTAAAGTTTGATATTGTATCTAAAGAGATATTATGTACTATGTGTCATATAGTTATTTCTAAATTTCAAGATAAACTGAAATTGGATGCAGAAAAATTTAGAAGTATAATTTGGATTAAAGCAAAAAATATTTTTTAATCAATTATATAATTTTTACATTTTGTCTCAAAATACAGCTAATTGTTTGAGAGCATTTGTGCAGCTAATCTTTTGGGTGTAACTCAATGTAATTTAGTGATAAGCTACGTCAAAAAATGTTAGATAACGTTGAAATCACTTACTCAATAGCCACAAAATGAGGCTGCTTGATTATTTTTTTGTTTTTCTAACTTTATTATTGGGATGTCTTGCCGATTGTCCAACTGGAAGCTTACGAGGTTCAACCTCTACAAACTGTTATAAGGTCGTAGGTAGTCCTACTTCATTCTTGGAAGCACAAAGTATATGTAATTTGCATAATGGAAATCTAACTTCTATTAACAGTGCTTATGAAAATTTGTTTTTAGCAAGTAATTAAACATTTTTCCATAAATTCAAGATGTTTATGCAACTTTTATGTAGGCAATCTTGCTGAGCTTTTTCCCACTAGCCCCGATATTTGGACTGGCGGAAATCGTATTATAGTCCCTGGAAATTGGACATGGATAGATAATAGACCATTTTCATATACGAATTGGAATAAAGGACAACCATCATCTGTTAGTGGGAATGATTGTTTAGCTTTGGACCTTCCTGCAGGGACATGGTCAGCACAACCTTGCTCGTTGACTCTCCTTTTTATATGCGAAGTTCCATCGACATCTGATCAGGGTTATTTTAATTTATACCCAAAACCGGATTTTTGCGATTTTTTTAGAAATTTTTGCAAATATTATCTCTAATTTTTTCTAAAATAACAATATATATGCTTTCTTTGCGAAAATTCAATTGCGCGCATCGCCGGATCGTGAAAACGCTTCCCTGCTCCGGAGTCAGCTCAAAAAACCAATTTTTGAGGTTGTTGGAACGATTCAGCGTCAGATAAGCGTTTTCTAGGATTGGCAATGCGCGAAAACGATTTCTCGTATAGAAAACCCCCTATGGGATTATTTTGGAAAAAATGAAAAAATTTTTTGGCGATAGTTTACTAGAAAAATTGCAAACATCTAGGTTTTGTGCCACATGTATAAATACATGGTGACCCCAAAAAACGGGAAGTTTGCTATTTTTTGATCAAATTTTCGTCAAAAAAGTTTTTTGAAAATTTTTCCGAAAATTACCCTATGGGGTTTTCCAATGCGAGTAATCGATTAACTGGGCACATTGAAAAAAATCTTAAAAATGCTTCATTGACCATGAACCCTGAATCAGCTAAAAAAACGATTTTTTCACTATTTTGAGGTCTTATAAGGGTGGAAAACTTTTTTGCCGAAAATTTGATCGAAAAATCGCAAAATTTTTATTTTTTTAGCTCTGTAAATTGGATTTATGGACTTTTATTTTAGGTTTAACATCGGCGCCATGTACTGCGCCAACAGTACCGCCTCATCCAACATATTCATGTGAGAGCGGATGGCATTACTTTGAGTATACGAATCAATGTTATAATGTGAATTTTAAGATTTTTGTAAAAATAAAATTTTTCAGATTAGTAAAGCCGCTAATTGGGAAACAGCTCGGCTTTATTGCATGCAAGTAGGGGGTCAACTAACCTCGATTCACAGTACAGCCGAAGATGGTTTTATAATAGGTATGAGCAATTCCCACCCTCTCCCTCAACCCCCAACCACTCACCCTAAAAGGAGGTTGAGATAGGGAGGGACAGCAGCTCCCTCAAACCAACCGAAGAAGAAACTCATATTTGGACATTATTGCTTTTTTTTGTTTTTCTCTTTTAGATATAATCCTGAATATTGGTGGATATACGTGGATAGGTTTGAATAATCTCGAAGGTTCCTGGACATGGATCGATAACACCCCAGTTAACTATACAGATTGGGCATATAAAGAGCCATCTGGTGATGGTTCATGCGTTGTAATAAACCATTCAGATGGCTACGGCCGCCTACATTGGAACGATGTTAATTGCAATGATATTGAAAACTTTGTATGCAAAAAGAGTGCTATGGTTAGCTATGAAAAACAAATAAATAAATAATTGTTTATTGAAAAATCTTATCAAATTAAATCTATAAAAAACGATTCCTGTATCACGGCGGAGCAAACTTTAAAAAAAGTTGCGCAAAAGAGAATTTTTAAGAACGGTTTACGCTATTAGATTTAGCTCATTGAGGCGAGTAAAACAAAATACATAATGTCACTTTTGCTACAGAGTCCCATGGCCGAATGGTTAGTATACTAGGATTGTAGTCTATAGGTAGAGCGTTCGAATCCCAGCCCGAATTTAAAGTTTTGCAAATGGCATGAAATTTTTTTCTTATTTATATTTTTGCACTATGAACACTTTACTGCCATTTTTTTCTTCCATACTCAATTTAGAAACCATGTGTTGCTTATCCGAATTTCACTTGTTGACATACAAGCAGCACAAGGTTTCTAGCTGAATATAGAACAAAAAATGACAGGAAAGTGTTCATAGTGCCAAAATACAAATATACAAAAATTTTCATGACATTTACGAAACTTTAAAATGGGATTCGAACCATCGATCTATAAACTGCAAACCTAGCACACTAAAAATCATCCATGGGAGCTATGTAGCAAAAGTGACATTATGTATTTCTTTTTACTCGTCTCAATGAGCTGAATAGAATGGCGTAAACCGTATTTAAAAATTCACTTTTGTTGGACTTTTTTAAGTTTGCTCCGCCGTGATAGGCTTATAAAACTTTTGTGATTTCACGCATCCTCAAGCAGGGGTCAAAATTTTTGGGTACGTCACATAAGACTTATTGTAATTCGAAAACATTTTTCGCCTACGTCACATAGCGATGACCTTTTTTGTGAAAATTGACACGTTTTTTAACAAAAAATGCTAAAATTTTGAACAAATTTTCGAAAAAAACGTCAAAAAATTGTGTGTCGATTGACTAAAATCGGACCCAGTTATGTCATGTTAGAGTATTTTTTACTAATTACGTTAAGGCACAGTAAATCACATATACATGCCCAAGAGGGTCTGACCCCCTTGGGCATGTATATGTGATTTACTGTGCCTTAGGGTTGCCACGGATTGTGAGCTGTCGTGACACAACCCAACCTTGTCACGGCAGATGCGAGGCTGTTAAGACGTGTACCGATAGTCGTAACTTTCGAATTATGCGAATTTCGGGTGGTCGTAACCGCTGTTACGATTCGCACTGATTGAAAAATTCGCATGCAGATATCGTGACAAAGTTAGATTGTGTCGCGACAGCTCACAATTCATGCAGAATCTGTACAGGAATCCAGAAAGTCGTAATTGTTACAACTCGCACGAATTGAAATCCATGGCGACCCTTAATAAATTTTGGAAAGTTCTCTTTCTAAAACGGAAATATTCTCTTGTGTCAACTCTACATATGCAAACGCAATTTTCGAAATGTTTAATGCTTTATTTGCTCAAAATTTTTTGCCTGATTTCTCCATTGTTAAAACCATGTTTATTATTTTCTTGCTGCTCGTATCAATGAATCGCTAGACACTAAATTTTATATATTCTCATATTGATCGTTTTACGTCAAGTTTGTAGTTTTGTTAGAAATTTTTTATTAACTTAAATTTTTGTAACAATATGGCAGATGTTATTGAAAATAAAAATTCTTTTATTCCAGGACATCAACTTTCTATTTATTCAGGTTATTTTAATGATATAAACATAGGGCGTTTGAAATTTTCCGATAATCAGCTACACATGTTTACTTTAAATGAATTTGAAGAATTGGATAAAATTTATATTGGTAAAAATATTGTGAAAAAATGCTTGCATAAGAAGGCACAGAAAAAAGTGGCTATAAAATTCATTAATATCCCAACAAATGCCGATGATAACACTTTTAAGAAGTTCAGGCAAGAAATCGAATTGCATTTTGCTTTGCGCCATTCCAATCACATTGTCGAACTATTTGGCTTCACAATTCAACATGATCAATTTTTGATATGTATTGAGCTAATGGATATGTCCATCTATGATTTCTATAAGTCTACGCATAGTAAAATAAATTATTTTCCCGAAGATTTGCTCGGCCTCATCGGGGTAAATATTCTAAATGCACTTGTTGATTGTAAAGCTGTTCAAATTATCCACCGTGATATCAAGCCTCAGAATATTCTCATAAACAAAACTGGGCAGATAAAATTATGCGATTTTGGTACATCACGCTTACTAGAAGATTCTTTTGCAACTACTACCACAGTCGGAACTTTTCTATATTTTCCGCCAGAGAAGTTGGATGCGGAAATCGAAAAATATGATGTTCGCTCGGATTTATGGTCTCTTGGAATAGTATTGGCCGAAATTGGTCATGGAAAATATCCTTTAATGGATTATGTATCGGAATGTAAGAAAATACAAAAATTAATTCAAATTATAACTACATTAGATAGTACGGAACTTGTTGAAAAATGTTTAGGCTCGTTTTCTGAGGTTACCAAGTCTTTTATTAAATTATGTCTAGAAAAACTGGAAAATAGGCCTGAATTTGGTCGCTTAAAAGAAACCCAGTTTTATCAATATTATTCAAATTTAAACAGCCCAACTTCTATAGAGAAAATCATAAATAAAATTGTAATAAGTACTTGTGCCACAGCTTCCGAAACTGAAATAAGGTTTTGTGCCACAGCTTCCGAAAATGTGGAATCCTGCAATGGGAAATTTTTTCAAAATTTTTTTTTCAAATCTTTTTTTTCAATAATTTTTTTGTTCAAAAAATTTTGTTCAAATTTTTTTTTGGTTGTATTCGAAAGTATTCTCTAGCATATTCATAGGTTTTTTCATAATACTAATATTCATAATTAAAAGATTTTTTCATAAAGTGTCGCCTACAAGAATATTTAGGCCATTTCAAACGCTTTTCGATAATTCTTTTTTTTAATGAAATCTAATCGTTTGGCCGATAAGAAAAGATTAAATTTAACTAAATCTGAATTGTCTTCATTTTTAATTGTAAAAAAACCGATGCATCCTCATGCAAGACCCTCTTAGGAAAAATTGTTACTGCCCTATTGACGTGAATTTTTCTGTCTGTTTCCAAAATTTTGTTTATTTATATTAATGCAATGTTCGCTAACGAGTTTATAAAAAATTGAATAAAAATTGCTATCCGTTATTTTCATTGTATGTTTTTTGGATTATAATAAATTTATAAGGTTTTATATGGTTCCGTTTTATACGGTTAAACTTCTTATATTTTATATGTATTAAGGAAATTTGTTCGATTTAAGAATGACAATGGTTCAATAAAATTTTGGGACACGTTCCTAGCTAAACATAGAGACATCCTCTATTTTTATAGGCTATCGAGATGACTTAAGGCATGAGATCGGCCGATTTGTGGAGGAGATCAAGAAGATGGTGCAAAGAGTCAAGCTTGGATGACCTCATTCGAAGCGTAAAGGAGGCAAAAGAAGACAATCTGGTTACTTTGGAATATATTAGAGTGCACACATTTATTAAACCAACTCTCACAACTGTAATTTTTGATTATGCATAATTTATTCTACTATTTGTTGTGAGAGGTCATACTCATATACAGTAGCGGACAAAAGTCTTTGAGTAAAGGAGAAAGACTTTTGCCACCTACCTCGCTCAAAGACTTTTGCCCGCTACTATATACATCGGATAGTGTTCTGGTTAGGGGTGTCAAGAAACTGATATTTTGCATCAATTCGATGAAAATCTTTGTGTGATGAAGAAATTTTTTAATGATTCTATTTGAGTTTTTGAACTACAGATTATAATCAAGAAGTTCGACATAGCCAACTTCGACTCGAACAACCGTTTGGTTCGAGCATATACGGATCGAACGCATTCTGCTCGACGCATTCGACACGAGCCCCATAACTTTTAAGGTGAGTTTATGGGGATAAAAAAATTAATGTTATGGAAAAGGGTTAGGCTAAAATTTTTTTGATTTTTCTCATATATTTGTTGAAATTTTCCGACCGATTGCACTCACCCCCATCACGTTTAGTGGTCTGCAACACCATTACTACAGCAGCCGAAAATGGTTATTTTTTACTGTTGACAAATTTTTTTAAACGGATTACACCATTAATTCAGCTCAACGAGACGAGCAAAATTCATGCCATATTGTCTACTCTTTCCTACATGTCAACATGGCCGAGTGAAAAAGCACCAGTGGAGTAGGCAGAAGGATCGGCTGGGGGGGGGGACACTTCCCCAAAAAAGGCCGATTTTCCCCAAGAAACATAGGGGGGACCCTTATGTCTAGGGATTTTTTTAAAATTTTGACCCATTAGGGGCACCTGCCCCCCCCCCATAGGTGAAAAGGGGACATATCCCCCGCGCAAATTTCGCGGGGAATCGAATTTGCATTTCTGAAGCGTGAAAACGCTTCATTGACCCTGATTCAGGGTATGGGTGACTGTATTGAAGTGATAATCGAAAAATTTTCAATTTTTTGACCGGAAATCATCCTCCTGGAGGTAATACTTTTATATTTATTTTTTTGGGACCCTAAAACGTATTGAAGCGAAAATTGAAAATTTTGAAAATTCTCCCTCAAAATTATATTTCTGGGGGTAATTTCATACGGAGAATCGATTGCGCGCATTCTCGAATTTTGAAAATGCTTCCTTGACCCTGATTTAGAGAAATAAGAGTGTATATTGAAGCGCAAATCCAACATGTACTAATTTCCCCAAATTAGGGAAGCGTTTTCAAGCTTCAAGAATGCGTGCAATAGATTCGCCGTATGAAATTACCCCCAGAAATATGATTTTGAGGGAGAAATTTGAAAATTTTTCGATTTTCGCTTCAATACACACATCT
>JAQGCP010002333.1:0-10599 GCA_034699885.1 Acrobeloides thornei | reverse complement strand
AAAAAACTCATGATTTTTCATCCGAAATCGCTTGTTTATATTTTAATTGATACTTAGCTTGTATCTTAGTAAATTATTATCTCCCACCGGGCCCTATAGAGAGTGTGTGGTGGGTGTAGGTATGTCTTGTGTGTTTTAGAAGCTTCTGCAGCTTTGCTTGTTTTGTGTGGAAGCGTGAATTATGGTTTTTTTTATCAAAGTTTTAGTTTACTAACAATTTGTAATTAAAATCACCCTTACTTATTAGTCTGACAACGGAAAATACCAATAATGGTTCTTATGAAGATGTTGATATTACTAAAGATTTTATCAACGAGACAAATAGCCGGTTTCAAATTTGACGCCGAATTTTAAAGCCTTGATAAATCTAAAAGATTTTATCAAAAATATTTAGTAACTTTCCTTCAGAAGAATATGACGAAAATGCTGATTCGGATAAATTCAATTCTCTAAAAAAAGTCATTTAACGAAATGTGGAAATCAAGAAAATCTGGCTTTTATGGGTTATAAAAATCTACAGAGTATTTTCTTTAAGAAGTATCGTTTAATTCTATCGTTTTAGCGATGGTAGAAACAATGAAAAAACACAAAACAAATATAACTTATTCGGTGTTGACACCTTCTAATGATGAATGGTTAAATAGAAAGTCGGTCAGGTAATCGGTTGTTCGAAAAGTTTTTGGATTTTTCTAGTTTTTATTGCCACAACATTTTAACGAACCTTACAAATTTGATTGTTTTGGTACCTTCTTTATCTTAGATATTGATAAAAAATTTTATACAGGGGGTCCACAAAACCGTACTTTTGAGATTTTTTGGCTACTCTTAAAAAAAATTTATTTTAAAATTTAAAAAAAAAAAACGTTTCTAGAAGTAATTTTATGCGAGAAATCGATTGCGCGCATTGAAAAATCTTCGAAACGCTTGTTTGATTCGAAATTCATTTAAAAACCGGATTGTTGCTATCTTTTCCTTTTTTCACGAATTTTTTTGGACAAATAAGGTCAAGGAAGCGTTTTTGAGATTTTTCAATACGCACAATCAATTTCTCGCATAAAATTACCCCTAAAAATGTTATTTTGAAAAATTTAAAAATTAATTTTTTGAAAAGTAGCCAAAAAATTCTCAAAAGTACTGTTTTTTGGGACACCCTGTATATTTCGCATAAAATTTACAAAACAATCAAATTTCTATGACTGCCAAATTTGTAGAGCCTCGTTCTTTACACTACACTGTAGATATATATATTTTTAGAAAAGCTGTACGTCACGCACTAGATTTGTGGTCTGAAGTGACTGAATTAGATTTTTATGAAGTGTCTAATACAAGTTTGAGCACATTGATTCAATTCGAATATGGAGTAAATTTCAGAGATCCCTCATATGGTTAGAAAATTTATTGTTTTGATTTACTGACACTAATTTCTAGGGCTAGATAACGAATACTATGGATTATGTAGACCTAATGAAAAATTCTTACAAAACAACTCTTACCCTGCTTTCCAAATTTTATTTAACAGTAATGTTCTAGATGCGCAAAATTTAACAAAAAAGACAGGGTAAACTTTGATTATATAGGGTTGTTCGGAAAGTTTTTTTCAAAGTGCTTATAGTGCTATTTTTTTAGAATGTTAGTATATAGCAATCAATTTTAAAATAATCTACTAATTCATTAGACATTGCTAACATAAGAATTTATTGTAAACATTGGTGTGGTAAAAATTTATAGTACATCCGAAAAATCTTATAGTGCCTATAAGTGCTCATCTAGTATCCATAAGTGCTCATTAGTACCTATAGTGCTTATAATGCCTATAGTACCCATCTAGTACCCATTAATGCCTATTAGTGCCTATAGGCACTATAGCGCCCATAAGGTGTATCGTAGTATGTTTAAGAATTTATTGTAAATATGTTTACTATACTACGATACACCTTATGGGCACTAATAGGCACAATAGTGCCTATAGGCACTAATAGGCATTAATGGGCACTAGATGGGTACTATAGGCACTATAAGCACTATAGGTACTAATGAGCACTTATGGATACTAGATGAGCACTTATAGGCACTATAAGATTTTTTCGGATGTACTATAAATTTTTACCACACCAATGTTTACAATAAATTCTTATGTTAGCAATGTCTAATAAATCAGTAGATTATTTTAAAATTGATTGCTATATACTAACCTTCTAAAAAAATAGCACTATAAGCACTTTGAAAAAAACTTTCCGAACAACCCTGTACTAATCCTGATTTTCCCGCCATATGACCACGCAGGGATGCATCATCAAAAAAGTTATATAAGGATCCACGTTTCTTTTTTCCGTTGCAATATACACGTTGCCTGATTCAGTGTTGTAACCGTGCAGTTCAAGTAGCTAGGGGGAGGGGACCCCGGGTGGTTCCCCAATCGAGTACACGAACCGTGTACACGTTTCAAAATTGATGTTTTTTAAAATTCCAAAGCGACTATACGAATAATCGAGATAAAGTAAGCATTTTCTTATCATTACACGATTGAATCCTAGTGAAGTGAACCGTGTACACGATTGAACTATCACTTTCAACAGAACCGTGCAGCACATTTCACTAGAATTCAATTGTATAATGATTAGGAAATACTTATTTTATCTCGATTATTTGTCTAGTCGCTTTGGAATTTAAAAAAACATCAATTTTGAAACGTATACACGGTACAGGGTACATGGTTCGCTTGAACCATGTACACGGTTACAACACTGTTCTGATTCAATAAAAAGTTCCGTGATAGCTACAAAAAATTTTGACTATATTTTTGACAGAAAAACGTCTCAGTATCTTCTCACTGTAGAGGGGAAGAAACCCACTTACTGTACTTTTATTCTGATTATTTTTTGATAAAATTTTTTTAAATCCGGGACTGATACTTTGTGACGTTTTTTTGTTACTGATTACTGATCTATTTTGTTACTTGATCTATCTTATTAGATAGATCAGTATCGTCACGTGACTGAACGTGTCTTGACTTATCAAAATTCTGGATGAGGAAGAAGAAGAAGAAACATTGCTTGCTTACGCCAATTGACATCATGAACGCATTTTAGTCTCGCCCTGAGACAATAACTACTCTTTGTTCTATGTGTTATCGTCTTCTTTGAAGGGTAGAGCCGATAATTGACTGGCCAACCACCTTACTGATCAAATTCACTTTTTATGCTGCATAAAAATGATTTGATCTGTTTGTTTAAATCTTTTTTTGTTGAAATTAGTGCGGGGGTTTTCTTTGCATTTGACTTGCCATTCCTCCTTCCGCCCAATAAAAGGGTGTGTCTGCATGGAAGAAAAAAGGAAAGTAAGAGAAGACTCTTCCATAAAATAAAAACGCGATCTATGTCATTATATTGGGGTAGTTAAATGATTAATATATGTGATTGCAAAGTTCGTTGAGAGTGCAAAGTGGTAGTGGGACGATTTTTTATATTAAAATTTTATTTTGTACAGTACTTTGACTTCTCGTTTTGTGTCTTAATCAAAACAACTTTTTTCCTTTAAAAGACTAGTCCAGTGGGAAAAAAAGTTTCCATTTTTGTTGATATTCGGAAAGTTCATCAAAAATGAAGCATTTTTTGTTTTTACGGCATCTTCTGAATCGTTGTAGTTTTCGAGATAAGTGCGTTTGAAGTTGACATTTTGAAATTTGTTTATTACAACGAAAACCCCGATTCAGGGTTTTCGCTGTAATAAACAAATTTCCAACTTCAAACGAGTTTATCTCAAAGCCGTTAGCGATTCAGAATTTACTATAAAAACAAAAAATGCTCCATTTTGCATGAATTTTCCAAAATCGACAAAAATAGCAACCACTGGACTCGCCCATAAGGATCTTTTACATACTCAGCTTAAGTGTAAACCCGTTTATAGAATCAGCGTTTACGCTAGCGGAAACTTTATATCCTATTTAAACATTGCTTGCCGCTAACGTTCGCCTTATACTGAGTATGTAAGTGAGCCTTTTTTGTGGTTAAAGGCACAAAAAAAGCATATCAAATTCTGTTTCGCGCTTCTCTTGTGACGTGCTGTTTATGTCATCATTTTGTTCGAGAGCACGAAAATTTCTTTATATATTTATGTTATGATTCAATCTGATGATAATTGAAACTTTTTCAGACGTCTCTGGAACACTATGGTTTTTAAAGAACGGATTTTAATACTATTTCTAATATTTTTAACTTTCATATCAAGTGCCTACACAGATTGTGGCTGCGGCCAACGATGTATAAAATACTCCAGCGATTTACAGGTAATAATTGAATTTTATTTTTTTAGATGGGGGGAGGGGACCCGGGGTGGTCTCCCAATTCCGGTCAAGGCCGGAAAAAATCATAGGGGTAAAGGGAAGTTGTCAATTTTTGATGAAGTTTTCAATTTTTGACGAAATTTTCAATTTTTTTTGAATTTTTCAATTTTTTCGAAGTTTTCAAATTATGTTTTTGCCCAAATTTTCGAAAAAAACATAGGGACCAAGGTAAAAAATTTTTTGAAAAGGTCCCCTCCCCCCAATTCTTGGAATTTGGGTGCACTCGAACTAGGTTTCCACCTAGGTTCGAACTTTTTAGTCTCTTAAAAACATTTCAAAACATACTATTTTTAGTGTACTAGATGTTGTACAGCTACAGTACGAAGATCCGTACCCGTTATACCTCCTGATGAAGTCATAGATTCAAATAATGCCAAAATTTATGATACAGAACTATCTCAACCAGTCGATAAACCTCATTATTATATAATACCGAGGAGCTCAAGATTAACATCTTCTTCGCATTCTATATCAACTGAATCCAAAATACCAGAAGCATCAAATCAAAATGCTTTATCAAATGCCGAAGCGCTAAGTCGCATAATAGCAAATCTATCTATAGAAGAAAGAAGAGTTAGGTCGTCGAGAAGACGGAGAATTTTACAAAAAGCTAAAGAAAGATTACAGTTCTATCAACGCTTGAAACTAAAGCAAGATTCGACTCAAGTTTCTTCTGGAGAAATGGAAATGTTTGATTTATTAGAAATGATTTTAAGCAGAATAAGGATTCCGAGGAATAACAACTATAGAATATAACCATTTCCAACTATTTATTTATTTTTATGAAAGATCTCATGAAACTTTTTCGTTGTTGCTTTATTTATAGGAGCTAATTCCTATCTTTACATATTTGGACAAAAGATGAAGCTATAGTGTCGAGTTAGGAAACCGAAACAAGTCGAAACCGAAACCTACACTTTTGAAAAACCGGAACCGAGAAAAGTCGAAACCGATCGACCAAAACCGAAAAAGTCGAAACCAAAACCGTTCGAGAAAAACCGAAACCGATCCATTTTCTTTCGATTTCCTAACTCTACTATAGTGTGCCATTATAAATCATAATAAGGCTTAGCTGTTTATTTTTCACAGTTTTTAATTTTGTACATGATGAGCCAAAAAACCATACTTTTGCGTTTTTTAGCGAAAAATTTTGAAAATTTTGTTCAAAAATCGCATGAAAATACCTCTCATAGATGATTTTTGAAAAAAAAATTTGAAAATTTTTCACCAATAAAACTCAAAAGTACGATTTTTTGTTTGGCTCACCCTGTATATCGAAAAAATGGAAAAAAGATTCATCATACACCACTTTGAAAGTGTCCTGTCGAGTCGATTTCCATGATAACTAGCCCTGAGACCAGTAGCGTAACTATAGGAGGATGGGGGTGCGACCGCACCTCTCTTTCCGGTCCGAAGCGCCGGAAAACATGAGTGTCCCCTAGGGGTGTGCTATCAGACTTTTTGATTTTTAATCATTTTATGTAAAAAATAATCATTGAATCAAAAAATAAGGCAAAAATTATTAGAAATAAACGAAAATGGCACTCCTAGTCTTCCAATTTTTCGGTAAATGAAATGATCCATTATTGAGTGGGTTCGTTAAAGGACCAGAGCCTGGTCCGACCAGGCAACTCAGATACAATCATATGAAAAATGATATATTTGGAAAGATCATGAAAAATGGAACATTTTTTGTTTTCACGGCATCATCTGAATCGTTTTCCCCATCGAGATAAATGCATTTGAAAATATGAATTCGTGTACATGTTTTCGTTGTAATAATCAAACTTGTTTGAATTATTTGTGGAGAAATCGTGAAAAAATAGCATCAATCAACAGAGAATTTTATGCTGAACAACTTTGCTAATTTGAGTGTGCATAAAAAATTATTTTTCCCGATCAAAAATGCAAAATAAGTTTCAATTTTTGAATTTTTGTGTATTGAAACGAAAACCCTGCATGAATTTAAACTTATTTGGCATTTTTGATCAGAGAAAATAATTTTTTGCGCAAACTTCAATTACCAAAGTTGTTCAGCATAATTTTTTTTGTTGACTGATGCTATTTTTTTCACGATTTTTTCACAAAAAATTCAAAAAAGTTTGATTATTACAACGAAAACATGAACACGAATTCATATTTTCAAATGCATTTATCTCGATGGGGGAAACGATTCAGATGGTGCCGTAAAAACAAAAAATGCGCCATTTGTCATGATCTTTACGAATATATCATTTTTTCATATGATTTTTTTTTACATTTATAGCCTCAAGGTTAAATTTTCATGGAAATAGTCGATTAAACTTCTAAGTTGTCTCGCTTACAATTTACCTAAAACGGCTTCGTTTATATTTCACTTTACATGATAAAAAATTATTTATTGATCATTTTGCATAATAATTTATATTAGCTTCTAGATGTTTTTTTTTGTAATCTCATCTGTTTGTTTGTATTAATTGGATTTTTGAATATATTTTATTTGTAATAAACAAGTCAATTTTTTAAATATTATAATACAAAATAAAAAAAGTTAACATTGAACTCAATCTGAATAAGTACAACAAATCAGTTGATCAACAGCTTCTATGCCTTGTTCCAGATCAGCCCGCGCTTTCACCGGAACAAAATATACGTAAAACCAAATTCCATTCGAGCGTATCTGAAATCTAACGATGTAGATATAAGGAATTTTTGAAATTGGGCAAAAGTTTTTGGACCCGAGCGGGACTCGAACCCGGACCAGGCTCCTGGCTACCGTCCAAATGCACTACCATTGTGCTACCGAGACCTAGAACTGATGCTGTGTGTCATCCGACCGTGTGATGTTACAAAAAAGTATTAAAAAAGTTACACGAAAAAATATAAGTCAAAAAATTGATTTATTTTATCAAAAAAAGCTATGGCTTCAATTCAAAAAAGCTTCAACAATGGAAAGATGCTTGCTGCTGTTCCCATCTTAAATGTTCAGACTAAGCTTAGTCATTGCCATCGCCGGTTCAACTTAAATGTTGTCTCTATATAAAAAAATCGATTTTCCACTTTTGCTTTGAATTGATCTCCAATTCATGTTTCATGGGTCAGATAGACAATAATTTTTTTCTGATAATAAGATTTTTTTTGAAAAATTATTTATTTTTTAGCAATTTTTTATGAGATTGGGCAAAAGTTTTCGGACCCGACCGGGACTCTAACCCAGACCTCCGGCTACCGTCCAAGTGCACTACCATCATGCTATCAAGACCTACAACTGATGCCCGTTAATTGGTAAATACTTGGCGGTGTATTTTTCACAACTCACAGTGTGATGTGTAACACCTGTGTGCCATTCTGGTGTTAATCACAGTGTGAGTAGTGGAAAATACACCGCCAAGTATTTACCAATTGACGGGCATCAGTTGTAGGTCTCGATAGCACAATAGTAGTGCACTTGAACGTTAGCCAGGAGGTCCGGGTTCGAGTCCCTGTCGGGTCTCAACTTCATATTACCTGTATTTTTCGGCGTGGTAATAATCCAAGCTTAAAAAAATGTTTTTTTTTAGTAAACAAAGAAAATGGCGTTCATGTCAGGCAATGAAACAATTCACAAAATTGACATTCCAGGAAACTTTTATGTCTATGTGCCGATAGAAGAGAAAAAATATGGCAATCTTTTTTCAACTCGTGGCAAAATCTTGTTCAACCAAAAAGATTTTACTGGAGCTTTAAATGCTTATTCTATGGCTATTGTTTATAGTTACGATGAGCAGTTTTTGGCTAGGATCTTATCAAATAGGGCTCTTGTTCATTTGAAGTTGAATAAGTAGGACTATGAATAGAGTATATACTAAAATCTTGGCCTATGTTGACTAGTCCCATGGATCACACCCGGGGCTCCCATTTTGTGCTTATTTTAAGCATTTTTGTGCCTATTTTAAGCACTTATTTTAAGAATTTTTCGATTTTTGACAAATTTTGCAATTTTTGATGAATTTTTCAATTTTTTACGAATTTTTCAATAAAAAAGGTCGTCAAAGGTGTCGCTTTTCGGTTTACTAGCCTACCCCCTCCATGTATGTCTATAGCCTATAGACCTATGAACCTTTGCACCCATGAATCTTTAGGCATATGAATATAGCCCTGGGTTCAATTTTTTTATTAAATTTGGACCATCCTAACAGCGCAAGAAATCCCCTTTTTTAGCTACCATTTCTGTTATATTGATGCTTCTGAGGCCATCAAATTAGATCCTACCAACTCAAAGGCTTATTATCGACAAGGAAAAGCCTTGACCCATCTCGGATTTTTTTCAAGAGCAAGAGACGCTTATAAAAAATGTCTTGACTTGGCAATAAATGATCAAGTAGCCAAAGAATTGACTGCAATCGAAAACAAGGTAAAAAAAATATACGTCCAAAAATTTTAAAAGTCAAATTTAGGTCAATGACCCTCAATTACCAATTATCGAGCTAGATCATTATATACCAATGGAAGCAGATCCGGAACTATTTAACAGAACCTTGTTCACTCGAGACTTAAATCTCTTCTTTTTCAACAATGAACAGTTGGTGGAGGGAGATTCTGAGCTTGTTAAGCTACACCAGTATGGAAAATTTGATATGAAAAAATGGAAATCCGCAGCGAAATTGGAAGAGGTCTTGTTTACAAGAGTCAGAGAAGAAATTCAAAAGAAGAACTATGAAAAAGCTTCGATATATTTGTGGCTTATAGAAAGTCTAGAATGTGATGCTTTTGAAGGCCAGATGAAAATAGGCCTACATCCTGGATTTGCACAATTGAACGCAATTTGTTGTTATCTATCTGGAAAGTATGTTATCTACAATGACTTATGAGCCTTCCTTAGATTTATAGGACACAATACGGGCCATTTCCCGACTATATCCGGTCCGAGGCCATGGTCCATACCCCTGAACCAGGCACAGGGATTTGGGTCATACTCCTGGTCCTGACGCACAGGAGTATGACCCAAAGCGATTTGAGCCGTTCCGAATCGAATCCGAACATGTTTTTGCGGAATTACACTCTCAGGAAGTCAGGGGTGCACAATCAGGAAGGTACTCCCAAATTCAAAGTGATGTAGAAAATTCAAAATAAGGCAGATTTACACCAAAATCTAATTGATTGTGCCCCAAGTATTCCTCTATCGATTACCTTTTAAATTAGGTGAAAAGACTTTAAGGGTCCCGAAAAAAACCGTTTTGATTTTATTGAATCAGGGAAATTTCTACTATAAACTAAAAGCTCACTTAATTTTATAAGGTTTATCTTCAACACAGAAATTTTTTCATAAAAAGTAATGTTCTACCAAATTGTTCGTCGTGATTTCAGGAATTGAACAAAAAAATTTCACTTCAAACGGACTTAAATTGACCGAGATATGGACTTAAAACGAAAAAATACGTGCAAAAATCTTGTGCCCGTAGCTCGAAATTATTTTTTCTGTTGGCATCCAGGTCATGCGCTGTTTTTATTGCCATGGCCCAAACTAAAAAATCCCACCAAGTTTTTTCCCGTTGGGGTGTTGTACCCATTGAACATTCTTTGTAGGTCATGAAAAATGTCGTTTTCGAAAGGTATCGCATCTCTCGGCGAAAACTAAGTGAATTCGATTAGTGTTTGTTCCTACAATATTACTACACCTTTTAATCTACAAGTCTACGAGAAAAAGACTCTTTGACCCCCCAAAAACTCCACAAATTTTCTTTTCAAATTTGTACAGCTTAAAATTCAGAACATTTTTCATGCCGAGCTCAAGAAGGTTTATCGTGCAGAAAAAAGTTATGAGACAAATTTAAAAAAACCTGTTTTCTTTGGAGATTGCTTCGCTACCACCGCTTTAGTTTTATTGCTCTTCACATCTTTCTTTTTGTCTTCCTTATGCGGCTAAATTTTGCAATTTTTTCTCTTTTTACTACTCTTTAAATAAATTTGGCATACATAATAACGGCATGGAACGATCGTTCAAACAACACAAAGACGGGGTGAACAATAACGGGACGACAAGAACGGCACGATTTCAGATCTCGGCTCCTAAATGGAATTTTGATATGGTGTCAAAGACTTTTCTACTCACAAGAAAAGGAACGGTACTTGATGGCCACAGATTTTTTCCGGACCGCGTTAAAAGTGTAGTAGGAGCTATATTAAGACAGATTGTCTGAAGGTTTTTGAATAAATCTGAAAATGAAGGTACCAAGCAAAAAAGTCATAGTCTCAGATTTTTTTCAATTGTGGCCTAAAAGTAACTGTATGACCCCAAT
>JAQGCP010002332.1:0-10600 GCA_034699885.1 Acrobeloides thornei | reverse complement strand
AAATCCGAAATTTTTTATTTTTGCTTCAATACACCGATTCCCTGAATCAGGAATTCAGATTCTGAATCCAAATCCAAAATCAGAATCCGGATTCAGAATCCAAATTCCGAATTTGAATCCAGAATATTGGTGCAAAAAAATATTTTTAGTGCTAAAAAATATTTTTGTGTAACTCAACCGTAAATACTGTAAAATACGCCCCGGGGCGTTAATTTTTCAACCCCCTCTCTAGAAGGAATGGCGTCATTTAGAGGGAGGGCGTTTATTTTTCAACCCCTTCCTCCCCCCAGTCACCAACATCAACCAATAAAAAATTCAATAAATTTTCACCAAAAATTTTCTAACAATCAACATCAGATAAAAATTTGTTTTTCTTCACACCGTTGCATTATTAATTTACAAGGGACCGTCTTCAACTGTTAGGTCAAAACCTATGTCAAAATGAATTTTATGTTAAAGAGCATCAAAAAATACATCGAAAAACGTGAAAAATTTTCCCTCTGTGGACCTGGAGCCCAAAATGTGTTATTTTGAGCCAATTTTGGGTCTGAAAGATAGCCTCATAACTTTTTATTTTTGGTTTTGACCTAACAGTTGGAGACGGTCTCTTGTTAGCTGAATGCGGCCTCAATATACACAATTGAGCTTTATGATTAATCTTTTGGCCAAGTCCAGCAAGTCTTCTATTTCTGTGGATAAAACCATTTATCACAGTGTGAATAGTGAAAATACACCGATAAGTTACCAATTAACGGGTATCAGTTGTAGTTCTCGGTAGCACAATGGTAGTGCACTTGGATGGTAGCCAGGAAGTTCGGGTTCGAGTCCCGGCCGGGGTTCGAAAACTTTTACATAAACGAAAAGATAATAAACAAAGAACTTCCAAAAATGTGCTCCTGAACTATCAATTATATGCTTGCTATGAATTTCATGTGTTTTCCATTTTATCATTTGATTTTATCTTAATCTCTTAATAAATTAAACAACAGACAAGACTACACAACTGAAATTCCTTAAGATGCGTATAAAAATATGCAAAATTACATTTTTGCAAGTGATAAATTTTTGTGTGATGGCTTCTAAGTGGCTAATTTTTCTTTTAGCTGGAAATTTCATAGGTATTTTTGAAGGAAAAATTTATTTGACAAAAAATTTAAGCTAATGTTTATGGGCAGAAGACATGTGTTCAGAAAACATATCAAGGTGCCGACAATCCTATGAATTGTGTTTGTAATGCAACCTATTGTGACGAGTTTCCTCCATTAGGGACTTTAAACCAAAATCAAGCTGCTGTCTATACTTCATCTCAAAGTGGGAAACGTTTTTATCGGCAAACGTTAAATTTTGATCCTTCTCGAAGTAAGGACCATTTATTTGGCTCACTCGGACCGATAATCTGACTCCCCCCTCCCCCAAGCGACTTAGAAAAAAGAGTGGACTAAAGGTGGTGGGGTGAGGTAGTGTCATATGGAGAAGGGTCGGCTGTGGAGGGGTGGGGGCACTTCCCCAAAAAATTTTTCCCCAAGAAACATATGGGAACCCTTAGGATTAGAGATTTTTTTAAATTTTTGACCCACTAGGGGGCACCTGCTCCAGCCTCCTTGTCTAATCTACTGGGTGTATGTGTGGGGGGGGGGAGGGTTGTTTTCCCAAAAATATAAGGGGAACTCTTATGATTGGATTTTGAAAAATTTCAGCCCACTAGGAGGCACCTGCCCCCAAACCTGGGTTATAGCCATGGCTCTGGGGCCGAGTGGGCCTTGAGATTCTCAATTTTGAACTTTTGTTTAAAAATATTTTAGTTCCTTTACCTATTAAAATTACTGCAAATGATAGCCAAAAATTCCAATCAATTATTGGTTTTGGTGGAGCTTTTACTGATGCAGCTGGTATAAATTTGGCAACATTAAGTCCAGAGGCTCAGCAAAATTTGATATCATCTTATTTTGGTCCTCAAGGTACGAAGCACATAATTTTCTTGGCTAATTGATTTTTCTCAATTTGTTAGGTATTGGTTACACCGTGGGGCGTACACCAATCGCGAGTTGTGACTTTTCTACCCATCCCTATTCATATGATGATGTGGATGGAGATTTAAATTTAACTAACTTTGCTTTAACTAACGAAGATTATACTTTTAAAGTAGGTCGGACTTAAACTAGGCATAAGGTTTTTGGGGAGAGTGGAAATTTTTTTCCCATCTTTACGACGCTGGGAACACCCCCACCTATCCATCATAGGAGGTTTGACAATTTTTTGTCTTATACATCTCAATGTTGGCAGGGAATCTCCTTATGTGTGCTTCCTTTATTCCCTTACTCTTGAATGAACTAGGTTACTCCTAATATAAACTAACAAAGAAGTTTAGATTCCATTTATAAAAATGGCAAAAAATCTGCTTGGCGATAAACTCAAACTATTTGCTTCTCCTTGGTCAGCTCCAGGATGGATGAAGACTACTGGACTAATGAAAGGTGGTGGTTCACTAAAAGGAGCATTTGGAGGTCCATATTATCAAACATGGGCTAATTATATTGTTAGGTATGAAAAAGCCGTTAAACTTAGGCTCATAAACCCATCTGTATGGACCAAAGCTCTTGGGATCTAAGTCTTTTGGTTCCAAACATAAATGGCTAGGGCCCATTCATTCATACCCATTAGAGAGCAAGACTACCAGAGGTGGATTTCTGTAAAAACGGAGCAGAACTGGAAATGCACATAAAGTATCTGGTGCAGAAAAGCCAAATTTAGCATTTTGGAATCTATAAACAAAAAATTTAGCTCCAATTGATTCGTTTAGATATTTTGAGGAATATGCGAAAAATAATATTTCTTATTGGGGTCTTACCATGGAAAATGAACCCAGTGAAGGAGCTAATATTAATTATGGTTTTCAAGCTATGTATTTCAGTAGTACCATGGAAAGGTATAGATTTTTCTTATTAGAATTGATATATAGAATATTTAGAGATTTTGCTAAAGGTCTTTGGGGACAAGCTCTTCGGTCAAACCCAATAACAAAAAATTTGAAACTTATGATCTGTGATGATTTTAGACCTAATGTCGTTGACTATGCTAATACGGTAAAACTTTTACAAAAAATTGGGAAATGTCTGATCTTGAACCTTCACTGTTAGTTTCTGCTTTCCGTTTAAGCTTCGACACTTAATCCACTGCTCTATTGCAGCCAACAAATGTTTGTGTTTTAAACTTCCTTAAGTGACTTCAATTCCTTGAAGCTTTTTCTCTTGCATTCTCCTCGAACTTCATGTCATTTTCCTTTCACCGCGCTTACTTCTTTGTGCTATTTTTGACGCTTTCGCCGAAACAATTTCTAACTTTTTTAGGTATTATACGATAAAGATGCACATAACTACGTAGATGGCGTAGCAGTCCACTGGTACGGAGATAACCCTAATAATGCATATTTACTAACCCAAGTACATAATAATTTCCCTGAAAAGTATATGTTATATACAGAGGTAAAAAATTGGCAAACCCTTTTTTAATTTTCCACTTTTTAGGCCTGTGTTGTAGCCCGACCAAGCTTTGGAAGTTGGGTGAATGGAGATAAATATGCACATAGCATCATAGAAGTAATTTTATGTCTGAAAAATGCTATTCGAATTTCATTTTTAGGTCCTTCAACATTGGGTAGGTGGTTGGACAGATTGGAACATTTGTCTCGATCCTCAAGGTGGACCAAATTGGGTAAACAACTTTGTTGATTCACCAATAATTGTTAGAAACACATCCGATGAATTCGAAAAACAGCCTATGTATTACGCGTTAGGTCATTTTGCGTGAGTTCTTGTTGAGTTATTATCTTTCTATTATTATTTTTAAGCAAATTTATCGTTCCCGACTCAACTATTATTGGACTCAAAATGGAAAATGTTACTAATCAAGTGAATCTGGAAGGAGTAGCCGCTCTGACACCATTCGGACAAAAAGTTATTGTGCTAAATAACCGGGATGTGGCCTCAACTTATCAAGTTTCAATTGTTAATAAACAAGGCGCACTTTTGAACTTAAGTCTTGAGCCCAGATCTTTTACTACCATTGTTTATATTGATTAAATTGTATTACAAATAACAAAAATCCACATTAAATTTACATATACGATTTTCTAGATTTTCGAATTTTTGAAATCATTATTCGGGTTTTAATATTTTTAGAAAAAGTTGCTCAATTCCTAGATTTTTATTCTTATTATTTTTAATTACCACAAATTTCACAAAAATAACTTTCACAAAGGAAGATGATAAATGATAAGAAAAATTAGCATAATAGGAGATAAAATTAGGCAATAGAAACGAATGCACCGCACCGTTTTTTAAGGAATTGACCGCACAGGATCTTCTGCACAAGGATCTTCCGTACGAAATAACCGCACGGATTTTCCGCACAGAATCTTCTGCACGGATCTTCCGCACATTTTTGAATTTTTTTCTCACATTTTTTAAAGATTTATATATCTCCACAGTCAAATATCTCCACAGGGCGTGTCACGTCAAAATATCGACAATTCGGAATGTCGACTACCAAAATATCGACCCATCAAAATGTTGACCGTCAAAATGTCGACTGTTACTATGTCGAATTTTTTACTGATCAACAATTTATTCCGATTTGAAAAATAAAAAGATCAAACTATCCGCAACATTTTTCAAGATGTGATGTAATCTCATGGCGTGTAAGCACGAACAACTTGTCGCTTGCGTTGTTTGGCCTTGAACCAAACTTATCGAGGTTTGTGGATTTCCTTTCCTTGTTGGACATCAATGATGTCAGCCTCGGCGGATGAAACTCTTTGAGCACTATGATTAAGGCCTGTTGTAGTTTCTTTAGGTTTAGACAGGCTGTACACCCAACCATCGTTGAATCCTTTCTTACCATATTGGTCTGAAGCCGATCGTTTTTGAGATGAGTAAACAGTCAAGAGCTCATATTTCTAAAAAATTTTAAAACATTTTATAGATTTTACTTCTTTGACGGTCGACATTTTGACGGTTGACATGTAGACAAGTCGACATTTTGTCAAGTTGACATTTTGACGGGTCGACATTTTGGCCTAGTCGACATTTTGACGTGTAATTCATCAGGGTTGTCAAATTGGAATTTACTTCCAAAGCAGTGGCGTAGCCACAGGGGAGGGGTACCAGTACCCCCCCTTACGGGTCGAAGGCCTGAAAAAACATAAGGGTCCCCCTTATGATTTTTTAGAAAAAAAGTTTGGTACCCCCCCCTTAAGGGTTTGGTACCCCTTATAGGGCTATTTTTTAGAAAAAAAGGCTTGATACTCCCTTTCCCCTTAAAAAATTTCTGGCTACGCCACTGTTCCAAAGCAAAAAGTGGATGCCCTAGCGTGAATTTTCGTTCCCACTTTTGAACAAAAATTCGGTTCACAAGTGGACTAAAGTTGATTCATTGAGTGATAAGAAATCGATTTTAAATGTTATTTACAGCTTCCCTTATTCTTTATCTCGATTTTTAAAATATTGATGTAATTCGAGACTTTAAGTATTTTCAAAAAACTTATTTGTTAAAATGGTAGAATTAGAAGTGATCTTTTCTGAAAATCCTGATACCCAAGACGTTATCATCGAAAATGGATTTCATACTCAAGCATCTAAACACGAATGTATGAGGCAACTCGGAAAAATAGTATATGATTATTTAGAGCATAATTATTTACCTAATACTATTAAACACAGTTCAATTAATGATCCGAATGAATTTTATAATATTCAACAGCTTGAATTATATGGGAGAAGGATATTTCAAACTGATTGTATAGATTCTTTGGCAAGAGTTTTTAAAATTGGTCATGAGGGTAGTTTTAAACTAGACCGGCGATTAATTATCGCATCGTTAAAATTGGCTAGCTATATTGGGCATTTAGCACAATGTCAGAATATATTCCAGTTTTCTTCAATTGTAAATTTTGTTAAATCTTATGGAGAAATCAAACGCATTAGTATCAGACACTTAAATAAGACAGAACCAGATGGTATGACAAATAAATTTTCGAAAATGGTAAACGATTTTGAAGAAATTTACGATATTATAAACAATGAACAACAGACAAGAGAAGTTTATAAATTTAGTACCGTACTTTCTGGAGTTCATCATTTCTTTAAGCATGGATATAATAAAGATGATAAAATCTTGGAGAATAATAATGAATTGGATGATAATGATTTTGCTGACTTGTTTACGACTTTTAGAAGAATGAATTTGGAAGATTCTGTTAAAAATTATTATAACAAAATGACAAACTTCTTTAAAGCGAACATAAGCAACTATGTATCAAAAGGACCTATATGGGGCGGCGGCACAGGAATCGTCAGGGAATATCGGAATAAAAATAATTTCGGTGTGCTCATATTTCGCGAAGAAAAACCAACTGTAGTGACATATTGGGACGAAGGCATAACTAAAAAAACACCAAGGCCCAAAAGACCTACATATTTTATGCCAGAAACACCGTTTGTATTCGATAAAGATAATAATCCTATGAAGCGATTACTAATTGCAGACTATACATTGAATCAGTATTTTGGCGACACTTTTGATGAAACTAGTGTTGTGACCAGTGTTGGTCAGCTAAATTTTTCGGATCTAAAACAAACATTGAAAACTTATTTTCGAAGCGTTAAGAAGGAATTAAAAAAGAAGAATTATATGTTAGAAGAAATAGATAAAGAGAGAGACGAAGGTGCAGTAGAATCAAAAAAAGTAGTAAATTCGTTTATTTTTCTTCTTCTTTTCTACTTTTTTTGGGTCGTAAATTTTTAGGAATTCCACCTTATGTTAATCTAGTTGTTTAGAGTACTGGTATATCATTATTTTCAATTTTTTAACTGTTTAGCCAAAAACTTAACCATTTTTGAACTCCCCAGGAACATATTCAAATAAAATTTTTAAACTTTTAGGATAAAATAGCTACTAAAGATTTGGCTGGACGTATAGAGATGATTACCTTAATGTTAGGTTCAACTATGCTTAACATGTATAAAGCCGAAATTGAGGCTGAAAGAAAAGAAATTGCTAAAATAAACAAAATCAGAAAAAAGCAAAAGAAAAATCAAAAGAAAGTAGAAAAAGAAGAGAAAAAGAAGAAAAAGAAACTTGCACCTGACAATCAAGTCGCCGATTTAGAAGCCAAAGACCCCATGACAGAAGTTATCGAAACATTAGAGTCTGTTGATATAAACAAAATGAATGTTAATCCCGAAATAAATAAAACTGAAGATCATTTTACAAACATGGTTTCTACAAAAATGGACAATAATCCACCTAAAACTTTTCAAGAAATTTCAAAAATCTTATCAGGTATAAGCAAACTTTTCAAAAATTCAAGATTTGTTGTATGTAATGCACACTATGTGACTAAAAAAGATAGACAATTAGCTAAGGAACTAAACAAATTTTTACAAATCAAAATCAGACAATTAAATGATCAAATTAATGGAGAAAAATATTTATTTAAAGACTTTGAACAAGAATGGAAGAATTATCAAATAGACAAAAGGAATTATTCAAACATTCAAAAAGTTTTTTTATCAAACAAATCTTTTGACGATTTTTTTTATAATATGGTCAATGAAATTTTTAAAATCAAATAGAAATTTTCAGTAGTGGCGAAAAGTTTATCATCAACATTTTCAAAATAAATATTCAATGTAAATATTCAAATTAAATATTCAATGTAAATTTCAAAATAAATATTCAATGTTTTTACACTATTGCTAAGACCTTAAAGGGGGTGCCGTATCTCCGAAAAAATTTTTCCTCAAAATTTTTGCAGGAAAGACCCCTATGGAAAAGTCGGTTTTTAGAAGAAAATCGGAAAAAAATTTTCGCGTTGAAACGCACTTCTACCCTGATTTTCAGGGTATCTGTGAACGGCTTCAAGATATTAGCGTATAAAGTTGTCCCTTGTGCATGTTTTCGTTGTAATATACTTTTTATTTGAATTCAAAATTGAATGAAAATTCAATCGCAATTTGGACAACTTTAAATTTGAAGTGGGATGCGAACCCGCGACCTATAAATTGCAAATCTGTCGCTTTAGCCACTCGACTATGGAGAAAACCCTCTAAACCCCATGATATGGTACTCATTTTGAAGGACTTGGAAAACTGAGTTGATTATCGATATTCTTTTTTATTTTTTATTCTTGCTTCCACCTTTTTGGCATTTTGGTACGCCGCGGATCAAGCTATAAAATTTCAAAATAAGAGTTATAACATAAGAGGGCATTAGATGAATTTATTTATTTCTATGATTTTGATGCTCCACGAACCCTGCCTCCCCCCACTACAGCGATCAGACATGCACAACTATGAAAAGGGTGGTAAAATTTTACCAGGAGATGTCGTAAGGCATTGAGGGAGGATGTCGTATCTCATACGGGGTTTGAGAGGGGTGATGTCGTTGTCATCAAGATTTGAGGGAGATGTCGTGTCTATTTCTAAAATTTTTATTATCCGTCAATTTTTTACTTGATTGTAAATCAGGCTTAAAATGATATTACTAACAAAATTAAGTTATACCCAAATTATTCTCGAAAAAAGAAGAAAAAAGCATTCAGATTTCCTGATCCTTAATAATGGACGTTTGTTATCTTTGGAGCCAAATTGCCTGAATAAGGGTCAGGTAAAATTTTTCATCCTTCGAAAATGCGAGCAATCGATTCCCCGCATAAAATTACGCCCAGAAATATGTTTTTCAGATAAATATTCAACAATTTATATTGAATTAATAAATGAGTATGAACTTTAGGATCACTCTGTATATTTTTTGTTGTTGCAGACATTGCTTAATATATATTTCCGCCATTTTTCATATGGGACTTCATAATCAATTACGTGTGTCAATTACTTGGAATTGATCAATTGAAACCCCGAAGTTATTTTATGCTGCCTTCTGAGTTTGTGCATAAGCTCTAGCGCGAGTTAAGCACATTTTGCGCCAATTTCGATCACTATGGTAAAAAATTATGATCAGCCATAAAAACGTTATTATTGGAAAAAATTAAGAAATTCTCATTATGTGCTACGAAATATAGACTAGAAAATGGAATTAAGATATTGCTTTTTCCGTAAAGTACTCCCCTATGAAATGATCAAAATGATAGATTAATAAACATTAAATTGAATTTTCGGCGTAAATGTATTGCGACGGCAAGATTCAATCTTTTTTTTCACGTTTCAATGTTGGAAAGCTTTCCACTTTATAATAAAGTTCTATACTTTTTTTCCAACCAAAGCATTGCAAATTGCATCTTTATTAACATTTAAAAAAAGTAAATTGCTCTCGAACATCGTGAGCAATTTACTTTTTTTAGCGCGAGAGACCATTTTTAGGTCGTGCGTGAGCAAAATTTTTCAAATTTTGACAATATCATAAGGGGGGACCATTATGTATTTTTTTGGTCCGGCTCGCGCTGCGCGCGTGCCCATTTTTTGCTTGCGCACAGCGCGTGATCCCACCCAACTTGAGTGGGGTTTGGGGGAGGTATGTACACGTGTAAACACGATACCAGCGCTATTTTTCAATTTTTATCTTAGGGATCATACATGGGCAAGGTGGGGGAAGGGAGCGTCCTATGAGGAGGTCCCCCTCGGCTAAGTTGGCGACCTTTTTTTGGTTGACGCGCCCCGCGTCTCTAAAATTTCTTATGAGGGATACCCACTATATAGAGGTAAGACTTTTGACACAAAAATCATTTGGGGTATCACATTGGAAAAACAGATTTCGTGTTTTTTTGCTATTTTTACCCCTAGAAATGATGTTTTTAGAAAAAATTTTTTTTCGAAAAATGACCTCAAAAATTGGCAAAATTCGCGTTTTTTTTGCTACACCCTGTATTACTTAATTATTTTCTTGCACGAAATTCGCATATTTGTGCATCTATCGAAGGGTATAAATAGCCGAAACTGTTATTGATTGGTCGCTCAACTTTTCATTGATTACTATCATTTAACTTTGCAAGTGCTCACTTGGAAAGCGAGGCCAAAAGATGAGCACTGCAAGCGCTCACTCCGAATGCAAAGCCGAAGGCGCTCGGTCTCCTGTTTGTGAATTTTAAATTTGACAAATTTTAGGCAAATATTACTTATTTGACTCATGTCCAGCTTTGGTTCTTCTTGGTTGTGTAGTAGCAATGCCGTATTCTGTTCTAAAGAGACTTCTACTTCAAATTTCTCGTCAGCTGAGGTGAAAGAACTTGTTCGAAGGAATCAGCTTATTGAGCAGCAGATAGAATTGGATCGCATAGATGCAAAGAAAACGCTTAAATTATTGTTATTAGGTATGTGTTGATGGTATGGGAGAATTTCTCATTTTTTAATTTAGGCGGACCCGAATCAGGGAAAAGCACGATATTTAAACAAATGAAGTAAGTGAAAAATTTTTCATGATATGACTAGTGTGCTTTACAGACATACGGAACTATGAACAATCGGAAATATGGGCATACGGACGGACGATCGGACGGACGGACGTACAGACAAACAGACAGACATAGTAACCGGATTTTTTATGTTTTTTTAAAGGATCCTTCACATGAATGGCTTCTCTGAGTTGGACA
>JAQGCP010002331.1:0-10602 GCA_034699885.1 Acrobeloides thornei | reverse complement strand
ATGTGCTCCAAAACGTATGAATTGTTACGCCTCATAGTATATTACAAGCACATTTTAGGAATTGAGCAGTGTGCAAATTCTCATCAGCCAGATCATCACTAACCTCACGCAAATCCTCGACCAATTCCTCGATTTTTTTATGTTTTCGGATTTGGGGGCTTCTCCCTCCCCTTTATTTGCACCACTATTCCCCCCCCCCCCAGGACATAGCTGGGGTCTGATATGGAGGGGGCATCACTAGGTATTGGAGGGGGCTTCGCAAAATTGCTATTTTGGGGGTGGACACCCTGTAAATCTAAATAGCGTCAATGAAAGTTTTGTTAACATGAAAAGTACAATTCTTATTATCCATAAGGTACATTGGCGAAGAAATTCTTCAACTTTAAACCGAATTCTACCGGTAGAATACCACCAGTGATTCCAAGATTGTCTCATGTTTCAGTCACAAAAAATTTCCAAAATGATGCCGTCTACGAGGCGCCATACTTCACATGTTCATACACAAGGTCACATAAAAATGTGAAAATCTCTTTATTTAATTAAATTATTAGGAAAGTGCGATAAATACAAATATTTTAATACTTTTACAATTAAACGTAATCCCAAATTTTAATAATCTATTAGTTGATTTTTTTTGCAAAAACTGTAAAGTCCATTTCAATCCATAATCCAGTAAACTTTCTTAAAAGTTAGTAAGGAGTGCTATTGTCCATGAGGTATTGTCCATCCTGTCCGATCTGACAAGTTAAGCAACGTTAGGCTTGCAGGTTCGATCCCGCTCGGAGCCAAATATTTTTGCAGTGTCCAAAAACAGATAAAAATTGTTGTCTATGGGTAATTTTATGAGGAGAATCGATTGCGCGCATTCCGAAGCCTAAAAACGCTTCCTGACCCTGATTCAAGGAATACAAAGTTTTTGAGCCATTTTTGGGGTATAACTCTCGTTGCTAGATCGAACGGGACCACTACTTACTAACTTTTAAGAAAGTTTTCTTGATTGTGGATTGAAATGGGCTTTAAGTTAAAAAAATAAATCTTTTTGCCTTAATAGGTTATTATTTTAAAAAATTTGGTACTATTAAGCATTAGCTGCTGCAAATGACAGGGCTATTTTTCCAAAAAAACTTTTCATAAAATTTTCCAAAAAAACCCTATATGGGTTTTTTGATGCGGGGAATCCATCGAAAAACCCATATAGGGTTTTTTAGAAAATTTTATGAAAAATAGCCCTGGCATTTGCGGCAGCTAATGTTTAGTAGTACCAAAAATTTAACCAATGAAAAACTACTTTTTTGAACTAAAAGTCTTGATTAAAGATATGTGTCATAAAGGAATCGATAGATTAAAATAAGATGAAAGAAATTTACAGAAATAGGTAGAGTACAGAATTGCCGGAAAAACTTCGAAAATGTCAAATTCGGATTCCCCAATAGAGGGGTCATTTCCAGAAAAAATTTTTGAACAAATTTTTACTTAGGTGGCCCCCTTATTGTGTAGTAGCTCCAGGACCACTTTTTTCCGGACACCTGTATATTATAAAAACTGAATTATAAAGAGGTCCATAAAATTTTGGTTTTTGGAAAATTGAAAATAGGAAGCCATTCAACTTTAGGAAAGGATATAAAAAGAACATGGATGTGGAGGAAAAAAATTTATGGACTATATAAAAATAAAATTACAAAAACTATTAGTTAAAACGCGATCGGCTAAGAGCCGAAGCAGAAAACAAACTAGCAGCACTAAAGGATAGATTCGGTGACGAGCTCAGACCTGTGCGTCGGAGCATGTTTGGGATTCCGGACCCTGTTGTCGAATCGGCGGCGGCTTTCTCTTGTTGCATCTCGTGTTTCTTTATATGTCGATCCAAGTTGGTTTGTTGGCCAAAACAGCGATCACACATCTCGCATTTGAACGGCTTTTCCTTGTTGTGGATATTTCTGACGTGTCGTTGCAAATTGGAGCTGATGGAGAACGAGCGTTCACAATATTGGCACTGAAAATGGAGTGTAAATCAATTTGTTAAAAAGTTAGTAATTTATTACTTTATATGGTTGTTCACCAGTGTGCGTTCTTAAATGTCGTGTGAGGTTCGCTGATCTGGGGAATACTTTGTGACAAAATTTGCATGTATAACGCTCTTTGCTAGCTCTGGTGGCTGTAGCTTCATTGTTAGCGGCATGGTTGGCTAAAAAATGAAATTTAGATGCAAATTTGATAATTTTTGACATACCTGCAATATGATGTGAAGAAGCCATAGCAGCATGGTGTCTCGATGCGGCTGCTGCAGCCATAGCTGCCGCAGCTGGATGTATACCCGGAGGATGGTGACCAGCACCCAAAAATCCCGCCGGCCCAAAATGTGATGGCGTTATACCATGTACGGCCATACCAGCAGAAAACTGTCGCTGAAACATGTTCAAAAAGGCTGCGGTGGAAAATGGATTGACTGGTGGTACAAGCTCGGGTGGTGGAGCCGAAACTTGTGTACTTTCGGGTTTTGCCGGAGAGAGCTTTGACGTTGTTGATGTTGGTAGGGAATCGTCTAAAATAAAGACAAGTTTAAGTTTTATTCATGCCTCTACTGTTTTTTCCATTGCCTGAAATTGTGAAATTCCTACCTAAACTCGATTTTGATTCCCGTTCATTTTCTTCACTACCATTTTCTCGTCTTGTTCCCGCTCTGCTATGACTTGTTTCTATCTCAAGATTACTTTCATCCTCAGATTTTGTAGTAGAAGTTGTATAGTTGGGTTCGGTCGAATTTGCATTTTCTTCATCATCTACAACACTGATGAGCTCTTCATCCTCTTCTGATGCTGCTTTTCGGTTATTATGCTTATTGTTGTTGATGGAGTCCTTATGGGTGGTCAAATCAAGTGGGCTTATGGTTGAAGATAACTCAGCAGCCAAAATCGAATCGGTTGATAGGTTGGATTCCGAGTTTTTACGATCCGATGGGCTAGACTGTTCGCTAAAAAATTTGGAATAAATTTTGGTTGGGGTAAAAAGAGCGGAAGTAGTATCGATTAGGTATTCCATTGAACGTGGAATTTTTCGAACAAAATTTTTTTTCAAAAAATATCTAGCTAATTTTTTATATACTTTAATCGATTCTTTCCCCAAATTGGAATAGATAGCCTTATTTTGAAAAATTCCCCTTACCAAGATCTAGGAGAACTATCACCATCCGATGCACCACCACTATGCCTGTGATGCATTGCATTATATGCTAACTTTGCCGCCAATGCGTGTTGTTCACTAAACCCAGGTGGCATCCCACCAAAAAACGGATTCGAAGCGATAACATGTGGTGGGGGTGGAGCTGCCGAGGCCATTTGATGCAATAGTTGAGGCCAATATGGTGGTGGCATTTGGTGGAAGAGATGATGTGGTGCTGCTTGGAGAACACCATTGGGAGGGATTAGGCTGGGAGGGGCGCCCATTGGCGGTGGACCGAGGCCTCCACCAGCCGCCATGTGGAGTAGCGGCTTGTAGAGTGTTGATGCCATTTCGCATAGGGTGCGATGTTTGATAAGACTGGATTGACTAGGCAATGTCTGGTTGCAGTTTGTGCATTGATACCCGTCCTAAAATTTCAATTAAATGGTTATATATTAACACGAAAATTTATATTTGAGATACATGTATATTTGTGTATTGACACGAAAAATTGCCTGAATCAGGCAAATTCGGCGCTTTTGCCGAAACAAGTGGTACGTAAAGTCTTGGAATTATATTTTTCTGGATGCTCTCAGGGTACTATTCATTTTTGGACAGCGATCCCATGGCCACATTAAAACGTATTTTGGCCATGTAAATTCAAAAATTTTCAAATTTGCTTGATTCAGGCAAATTTTCGTGTCAATATACAGAAATTTACATTTTACAAGGGTAAAGAGTGAATTATTTGAGGGGGTCAAATCGCCCAATTTGCTCTAACAATGCTGAGTCCATGCCTCCCTCCAAATTTTTTTGTTACCACTTACTGTATGAACTTTTCTGTGTCGACAAAGATTGGAAAATTGAGTATATGCCTTGTTGCAGATATTACAGCGGAATGGCTTAGAGCTGCAGTGAATATGACTATGTTGTTTTAACCCACTAAAAATTCTACTAATAGAAATTTTTTATACTTAGGCTAGGCTACCTAGCAGACGAAAAACTTTTTGGACATAAACTGCACCTATGTGGATTTTGGTGAGAATTCGAAGACGACGGAGAACTTTCTCTAGGTGAAGCACTGGAGATAGCTCGGTTCAATAAATTTGCCTTAGAAAATAGGCTTGAAAATAGTTTTGAAGCTTCAGTTACGGCTTGATTTGGTTCGTCTTGGCCGGAAACACTAAAAAAATTTTATAACAACACAGAAAAGTTATGAAAGAGAGCATAGGGTAAACCCTAAATATTATACGAAAATTATGTATTTTCTATTGGCATACATGAGAGGGGTGCATAAATGCACACCCCTTCCCCGGGCATTATTTCGGAAAATGCCCCTGTACCAGGGCTGTGTTCCGGTTATTTTGGCTGTCAAAAAGTCAGTAACAGATTGGGAAAATCTTTTACACATTTTCCTTTTGTAATGTGCAAAACATGCGAGCGGGTTTTCAATTAGATGCTCATATAAATATGTAGTTACTGGCAGGGTCCGAAAAAGTGGATGCTGGCACCCGCACCCAAAAGGACTAACTGGGTGCTAGCACCCAGCACCCACATTTATTTATTTTTAGATCAAAATAGGTCGCGTGATCGTTGGATTCCATAGCTCGTTGGATTCCTTAAATCATGCTGAGCAACTTTAATGCGCACCACTTTTACAAAAAAATTCTATGATGAAATAAAACCGAAATAAATTTTGGAAATCTTAATTTAAGAAAAAAATCAGTTTATTTCGATTTTATTTCATCATAGAATTTTTTTCGTAAAAAGTGGTTCGAATTAAAATTGCTCAGCATGATCTAAGGAATCCAACGAGCTAGTACCCATCAACACCCATGGGTGTTGATGGGTACTTGGTGCTAGCACCTTTTCGAGCCCTGGTTACTGCTTCCGCTATAAAGGGCATAGTCTTTAGCTCATTAAATCCTTCTAGCTTTCGAGAATATGTATCCAAAGCTCTATCACGAAGTGTAACACGTTGTGGCACGTAGTGGTGATTACCAGAATCTATTCTGTTCCGTTAATTTTAGACCGGAACTACAATAAATCATAAGGATCCCTCTTATGATTTTTCCCAAAACTAAAAAAAAGTTTTTGGCATTTTTCACCCGAAACGAAAATTTTTCATTTTTTCCACCATATAGTCCAAAAATTTCGACTTTTCCAATAGAAAATCGTAATTTTCTGAGATTTTTTAGCTTAAAGACAAAAATCTCTCAAAAAAATTCGCGCTAGTTTTTCTTTTAACTAAAGAACTTCACCAAATTTGTCCCAAAATTTACATTTTTTTACAAAAGAGCATGTTTAGCTCAAAAATTTTTCGCCTGTGGATCTGGTTTTTTCCCTAAACTCAAGGATTTCAACTAAAAAATTTCGCGCAAAAACATATAGGAGGGGGGACCAAGGTAACTTTTGGAAATTTTTTTGAAAATAAAAAAATCATCTTTGTCCCCCTTATGTTTTTGTACAATTTTTTTGGAAATTTAGGGGGGAAACATAAGGGGAGCCAAAAGAAATCTTAAGAATTTTCCTCAAATCCGGACCAAAATTGCAACGTTGATGGCGCCCAAAATTCGCATATTTGTGTAAAATTTAACACTTTTGACACTTTGAGCATCTCTATTTAACACCATGAGTAAAAAAATCGGAAGGGTGATAAAGATGGCACCAAATTAAACAACTTTAAGACAATCAAGTTTAATCGGGATAGGATCAAAATAAAAAAGCATAACATATAGAGCATAAAAATGTACAACGAAAATAAAAACCATCAAAGAATTACCTTAGACAGGCCTTCTACAGACCTGGAATACACGTAGCCGTGGCGTCTATGTTAATATAAAAAAAGAGTGAAAGTGGATGAATAATTTGCGTCACGACTCTCACTAATCCAAGGATGCTCGTCGATGAGCGATTTCACTTTCATCCGGCGCGTGCCGCAAGACAAGAGAAAGTCGTTTCGTTGCGTGCAAGTTGCGCAGAAGCGCCACATTCGTTGGGCATCGAAATGGCGTAATCTGGGTCAGTGGGTCTCGGAAGAGCCGAAGCACGTCGTCGGAGACGCATAATGTGTAACGGACGGGCTACGCTAGTGAATCCAGGAATTATCCTGGATGCTGCAATCTTTTCCGTATATGTGTGTGTTCGGTGCGGTTGAAGCGTTTCGAATAATAATCTTTCGGAACGAAAGTGAAATCCCGTGGAGCATCATCATCAACGAGCCTATTGTCAACCCTATATTCCTTTTCGGAATTGAAGAAAGAAGGGAAGAGAAATGAAACTATATGTTAGGTTTAGATTGCATCTAGGACATTTCTAAGAGGATATCGGAAATGGGAATCTCGGAAAAATAATTTCAGAAAATCGAGGTAAAAAGTGAAAGTGTTAGAATGAAAGGAAGATAAAAATCGAAGAGTTGCGATAAGATTTAAAAAACTTTACTTAAAATATCTTACACGATGAATGAAATTAGTGTAAGCAGAAAGAATTTTGGGCAATAAAATTTAGGGGGAGGGGACTTTTGCGCCCTCATATATACGCAATACTTGCGAACTCGACATATGCGTTCTATAATTGAGCAACAACATTTGCGCCCCTACATCCGCCACTAGGGTCCATGGACTATGTGATCCCCTCCCCTCGTAGCACCGCCACTGCTTCGGTGTCACTCAGATATATCATTGGGTATACCCCTCACATGAGTATCTTCTAATCAGTTTTTTTCGACAAGTGATAAGTGACAAACTTGTCGGTTTTTTAGTAAACTTGTCACTAATCAAGTACAACAATAGACCCCAGGGGGTTTTCGTATGAGGAACTCGAATCTTAAGAAATTTATTGATTTTAACCACTGGAAGTCTCACTTTTTGGGCAATGATGATGATTCTAAGTTCCCTTTTTCTTGCTAATTTTAAAATTCAAGTGAGTGTCAGTATATTTTTGTCATTTTTCACAACCCCTTGAACACCTTCTTCATGCGTCATGAGAAGTTCCTTTTTTTCCCAACAAGAGTATTTGTATCCTTTTCATTCATTTCAATTCATTCCTTTTCATGCAACTCCGTTTTCACTCTCTTTTCTCAAGATTGACTGAATTGAAAGGGAAAGTCCATCGGCGTCATTCATGCGCAACACAACCACTACGTTTCATGTCATTTTGATGGAACCATGAACCGGGAACGCTCTTGTTGTGGTGACAAGAGGGTTGATTTTGTGTTGATTTTCACTTTCGCTGCAAAATCAAAAAGAAGAGAGACGTTCGCTTCGGGGCATCTCTTCACAAAAAGAAGAGCGGCGGTGAGGATTTTTGCATAAAAGATAATTTACGTTTTGGATTCGGAAATTATGCGAGAGAGTCCTGTCCACTCGGAATTTTCGGAAGAATAACAAAAGGTGAAAGTGAAAAGTTGACGAAGTCGCGCAATCTAGATAAAAAATTAAACATAATTTGTATTTAAAAAAAGTGAATTCGAAAAAAGAAAATAAATGCAATAATCTGATCTCCGCAACAATAAGTGTTTATAATCGAAATTTTTTTTGCTACCACGGAACTTTTTATTGAATCAGGCAACGTGTACATTGAAACGAAAAGAAATGTGGATCCTTATATAGCTTTTTTGATGTATCCCTGCGTGGTCGTATGACGGGAAAACCAGGATTAATACTAATTTTAGCCTGATTCAATAAAAAAGTTCCGTGGTAGCCAAAAATTTTTTGACTATTTTTCTTGAAAATGAGCATTTTTAAACCTGAACAAAAAACTGAACACAGGAAATTTGTTGATTTCATTTTTAGATTTTCATAGGCATCCCTGCGTGGTCGCATTTGGTGGGAAAACTTTGATCCCTGCGTGGTCGTGATTGGCGGGAAAAATTCAGCGATTGGCTTACCAATAAAGAATAGAAGAAAGGATGTATAAATAACCCGAAGATGCAACAAAAAAGATACGCTAGAAGATACCAAACTGCTGTATCTTCAATCCGTTCCGACCAAGATCTATCAATTAGGCCTTTGTTTCCGACGTAGCTGACCAAGTGTATGGTTTTGTTGGCTAGCTAAAATAACTTACTCTTAATCATTTTTTGGAGATGGATAAAACCAAAAAGGTCAATTTTTACGACAAAATCGTTGTAGTTTTCGAGAGAATTGCGTTTGAAAGTTTGAATTTGTGTACACATGTTTTCGTTGTAATACACAAACTTTTTTGAATTTTTGCGGAAAAATCGATTTTTACGAGAAAAAATGAGGTGGTCAATTAAGTCATACTTGTAGAACACCAAATATGTACAACGTTGGTAAGATGCCAACAAAGGCTATTAATAAAAGTGTGCTGGCCAACATTAAAGCAAATATTGCCAAGATCGAACTCTTGGACATATCAGAAAACGTCCTAAAAAATATTATAGCAACACAATATAACTTTAAAGGACCAGTCCATTTGGGGAAAAAACTCGTATGTAAAAATGATATATTCGAAAAATTCATGAAAAATGGAGCATTTTTTGTTTTTACGGTAAATTCTGAATCGTTGTAGTTTTTGAGAAAATTGCGTTTGAAATTGCTCATGTTTTCGTTGTAATACATAAAAACTTTTGAATTTTTTTGCGGAAAAATCAATTTTTGCATCAATTTTTAAATTTTCATAGCATGAGCATTGTAGCAATTTTTTATAACTCTATGAGATCAACAACTACAACGATTCAGAGGTTGTCGTAAAAACAAAAAATGATCCATTTTTCATGATCTTTCCGAATATATCATTTTTACATAGCTTTTTTTCCGAGTGGACTGGTCCTCGAAACCTGCCTATCATTCCAATTCATGTAAAGATAAAATAATGGGGCCAATGTAAGAGTGTATACAAACGGATTCGATGGGTTGAGTTCACCTGAAAGAATATTCTTTATGCAGTCAAACCTCCGTTGACACCTTACGGGACATACGACCACGCAGGGATGCCGGAAAATTTGGTATATAAAGAAATCGACTTGCTTTATATACCAAATTTTCCCGCCGGCATCCCTCCGTCGTCGCTGTTATTAAACGGAGGTTTGACTGTAAAAAAATTAAAATTCTCACTAAATGTCGAGGCATCAAAGGGATAGAAAAACGCGATTATGCCGTTGATAAGAATAGCGTATAGGAAAGACATTCGACCCCAAAATCTTAACTGCTTTGTACATGCACTTAGCCAGGGTCTATCTAAAAGAATTGAGTTGGAACTGCACATGTCTATCCAAATTTTGTATACAGTCGAATCTCGATTTACTGACCCCTTTCGAGAATTTTCCCGCCAACACGACCACGCAGGGATGCGTTGCAAAAGTATAAATACAGTCTACTCCGATTTGATTTAGTGACACTAAATCGAGTTGACTATATTTATAATTTTGCAAATCATCCCTGCGTGGTCATCTTGGTGGGAAAATTCTCGGGAAGGGTCACTAAATCGAATTAGAGTGACGGGTCACTAGTTGACTGTACCCTGCAATTTTCTCTGCCACTTCATCTCATCATATAAATATTTCCATTTGTCGAAAAAGTCCGTCACTTTAGACCCCTGCGCATCTCTTTCGGTGTTATTGAGCACATTCTGTTTGGTGGCCTCAGTTAAATACGAGCAAACTTCGTGAATTGGGAAGACAACTCTTTCTAGTTTTCTGTCTGCTCGGACAATCTAAATCCATTGGTCATGACCAAAACTGCAACAGGGGTGCCAGATTTTGAAATTCGCATAATTAATCGAGTTCAAATTGGACCGTTAAAGTAACAAATTTCCAAAAAGTTTCTTTAGAAATCCCCTGCTGAAATTTGTTCAGCAGGGGGCTGTGAAGTAACTTTTTGAGAATTTTTACTTTTATCGTCCAACTTGAACTCTATTATGCGAACTTCGAAATCTGACACCCCTGCCAAACTGTAATGTGTAAAGAACCTCGATCTGAGCAGTGTGCTCTTTATAAAAAGATAGTGCTTCTTTGGTTGCGGGATTTTTCGTTGCCTCTGGATTTAGCAGTTTGGCTAGCTCGGAGTTGTGTCTTGAAAGCTGATGTGCCAGAATGTAAATATTATGTCCGACCTATGCAAAAAGAATTTAGCTTTAAATGATCAGTCCAGTGGGAAAAAGTTGCCATTTTTGTTAATATTCAGAAAGTTCATGAAAAATGGAGCATTTTTTGTTTTTACGACCACCTCTGAATCGTTGTAGTTTTCGAGATAATTGCGTTGGAAATTTTGAAATGTACATGTTTTCGTTGTAATACACAAACTTTTTTGAATTTTTAAATCGATTTTTAAAATTTTCATAAAATGAACATTGTAGCAATTTTTTATAGCTAAAATGAGACGAACAAAATGACACAAAAATTATCCAATTTGAAAATTGTTTTGGGTTATTGAAGCGAAAATTCTGATTCATGTTTTCGTTTCAATAACCCAAAACAATGTT
>JAQGCP010002330.1:0-10602 GCA_034699885.1 Acrobeloides thornei | reverse complement strand
TCAATAACCCAAAACAATGTTCAAATTGGATAATTTTGGTGTCATTTTGTTCGTCTCATTTAGCTATAAAAAATTGCCACAGTGTTCATTTTATGAAAATTATAAAAATCGATTTCTCCGCAAAAAATTCAAAAAAGTTTGTGTATTACAACGAAAAACATGAATAATTTCAAACGCAATTATCTCGAAAACTACAACGATTCAGCACATGCCGTAAAAAGAAAAAATGCTCCATTTTTCATGAACTTTTCGAATATGGCAACTTTTTGTTCCACTGGAAATAAACTTCATGGGGAAGTGCGAAAAAGCTTGGCGCACATGGCCGAGTGGTTAGGACGCTGGCCATTCATGCTATTTAGCTCTCCTTCGATCCCTAGTGGGATCGAACCTGCCGTCTCAACGTTGCTTAACTTGTCAGATCGGACGAGTGGCTTCCTTATCCACTTCGCCAAGTAGATATTTTTCGTAAAGCTAGCCATGAAAAACGTTATACACCCTGTATTTTCATGTAAAATATGACGTAGATTTTTTCTGCATAAAATGCTTCCACCAATATAATCAATTTTTTATGCAAATTTTTTTTGCTGTATATACGAAAATATGGAAATTTGTGCAAAAATCCTTATCTCTTTGTACGATCTGTTAAAAATTTTTCATTCCATTCGAATACAATTTTTCCGCTTTTCCAACGGAATGATCAATCCTTGCCTGTTTTCATGAGAAATTTTAAAACACTACTACGATGAATCAGCATTCAGAATTTTTCATGCAGAACAGTTTGGAATTTGTAATTTTGACCTTTTTTGTTGTTGATTTTCTCGGAAAATTTATAAAACATTTCTTTTATAGATTTGTTTTTGTTGCAAAAAATTGGTGTAGGTGATCGAATAAGCAAAAAAAAATTGATAAGCTGCTGACGCCAAGAAATCAATGATTTTTTACGACTCAAAAATTGATAAAAAATTTTGGCCCTCCCAAATGGTTTTAACACGGGAATACTCCTTCAAATTTCCGGTATATTCTGTTATTTGAAGCTATTTTGAGCAACATTCAAAAAAATTTTTGAAAAAAAGAAGAAAGATTCATGTTAAATTATAAGCAAAAATAAAAATCTGATTTTTTATCGTGAACTTGGCTCAGTGGTAGTGCTCTAAGATTCGAGTCTAAGGGTCTCAGGTTCGAATCCCACCTGAATCGATTTGATTTTACATTTAAAAAATTTTGTGAAAAAAGGTTGTCTAACAGGCGTGGTCTTATTTGCGGACGAACATTTGCGGATGAGAAATTTGCGGACGAACAGAGTATAACATGGCTTTACTAGCTTTACTAATGTATCATCCGCAAATGTCGCATCCGCAAGTGTCGCATCCACAAATGTTCATTCGCAAATAAGGCCACGCCGTCTAACAATGTAATATACCAGCTTTTGTTCGCAGGCAAAATCAAATCGACTCAGGTGGGATTCGAACCCGAGACCCTTAGACTCGAATCTCGGAGACCACTGAACCAAGTTCACGATAAAAATCGGATTTTTATTTTTGCTTATAATTTAATATGAATTTTTTTAAGGCTTATTATAGAAGAAAAGTAATAATCATCAAACTAATTTTTTGGATATTTTTCTTTCTTTTTTGAATATCACTTTTCTCTCATTGTTGACTAATTTACAAGCGCACAACTTCTAGCCGACTTGTTGTTAGCCAGAAAACAAACAAACTTCTCGCTTACGCGCATTTTTTCGCCAAGTGCTTACGATTTCCGGCAAATAAAACACAACATGATTCAAGCCGATTTTTACAACCATGAAACATTTTATCAAGTCCAAAGTCGAGAACTTATTTTTTTTACAAATGGCAGAGGAAAGTAGGTAAAGTGCGGAGATAGAAAAATTTTCATAGGCCCTTCAAGGGACAAAAAAAACTTGGGAGCTACTACATAATAGAGGGACGTACCACCCACGTGAAAATTTTTTCTGGAAATTACCATTCTAGGGGTAAAAACATGCGGGGAATCCGAATTTGACATTTCCGAAGCGAAAAAAATCTGGCTTTTTTGAATCTGGCTTTTCGTTCCAATACATTTTCCCTGATTCAAGTGTAAGCGCAGAGAAAGTTTTCGAGTATAGACATGATATCAGATTTTAGCTTTTGTTATTTTTGAAAAAAATTTTAAAACTTTTTTCCCATTTTCCTAGGTGGCCAGCATTCCCTATTTTTTAGTACAAGGTGAATAAATTAACTGCCTGTGCGTCCATATATTCGCCTATTTAGCTACCACTCTGTTATATCTTCTTTTCTTCTTCCTCTTATTTTACTAGCTTCGGCTTTTTCACACAACCATAAAAAGAATTGGTCAATAACCATAAAAACTTTTATGGCCCAACGTTTTCGAAATATGGCAATTGGGTTTTGTGCAAAAATTTTTTGGGAAAATCACACAAAATCCAATTCCCATCACACAAAACGTTCATCTCGAAAACTCGAAAAAATTAGCATTTTTGTTAGGGAGAGATATTTTTTATGACCTGAATCAGAAAAATAAGAGTGTATATTGAAGTGATAAAGCTAAGCGTAAGCCTAAAGCTAAGCCTAAACCTAAACCTAAGCCTAAACCTAAGCCTAAAGCTATCCTAAGGCTAAACTTAAGCCTAAAACTAAGCCTAAGGCTAAGCCTAAAGCTAAGCCTAAAGCTAAGCCTAAACCTAAGGCTAAGCCTAAAGCTAAACCTAAGCCTAAAACTAAGCCTAAAGCTAAATCTAAGCCTAAAGCTAAGCCTAAGGCTAAGCCTAAAGCTAAATCTAAGCCTAAAGTTAAGCCTAAACCTAAGCCTAAAGATAAGTCTAAGGCTAAACCTAAGCCTAAAGCTAAGCCTAAAGTTAAATCTAAGCCTAAAGCTAAGCCTAAGCCTAAGCCTAAAGCTAAACCTAAGCCTAATACTTGGGCAAGGGAGACATGATCCCCCTCATTTTGTCGCATTCGCGAACAAAATTAATTACCCAATTCGCATTTTTTCGAGCTATTTATAAAAATTTTCGATTTTTTCTGAAAATCATTATTTTAAGGGGATAATTTTATGCGAACAGTAGATTTTTCGCATAAAGTTACCCCTAGAAAAATCTTTTTTCTTTAAATTTTCTACCCGACCATAAAAGACCCTTTAATAGAGTGTGCAACTTTTTTCAAAGTCGAGTAGTTCTTTAACAAAATCAATTTTTCCCAAATTGATTTAAGCCCCAATAAAAGTGCCTATTATAACTTCTCCGATGCTATTTTCTAACAATAAACTCGAATAAGCAGAAAATGGGAAAATAAAAAATTGAATTTTCCGGCCATTTCGAGTATCTTCTTCTTCTTTTTCATAACAATTATTATTATATGTGCGAAAAAAGTTTTAGCTTATTGGATTGCATGTTTGAGAAAGCCGTAAAACTAAACACTTCTCTTACCGTCTCGGCTATTGTGTGATTTTTCAAAAAATTTTACACAATAGCCGAGACAGTAACAGGAGTGTATAGTTATACGGCTTTGTCAAACATGCAATCCAATAAGCCAAAACTTTTTTCGCATATATAATAGATTTTTAAGAAAAAGAAGAAGATGTTTAAAATGGCCAATTATTAGCATCATTGAAAAATGCTCATTTTAAAAAAAGTCTGTTTATTGACACGAAAACATGTATATATGAGTGACATTCAAAAAAATTTTTTTATTGAGTATCCATGATTATTTTCGGGCTTCAATTTATAGTTTGACTACCCTGTTTATCACTATTTATGTCAGTATAAAGTTATTAAGACATGGCTTGATAAAATGAGACAGGCAAGAGACCATTAAAAAAAATTTTCTTTCGTAAAAATTCAAAATTTCACAACCCACCTCGTCCTCTTCCCTTCCAAACTAATCCGATACTCCAAGCACGTCTTATAGTCCAAAACCAAATTCTCCGTCCTCATATGCAACCAGGATTCATTGGCGTAAAAGGTGAAGTTGTCATTCGGTTGGAGGATTCGAATATCGGAAGAAAATTTTCGCCTTCTTGTCCGATTCGTGTCCCCACCTACTGCATGTCGGCGACGATGCTTTCTTGCCTCGGAGAACGATGTCAGACAGACTAGGAATATTAGTAAACAAAATATAAATAGAAATAATAATTGTCGCGGCTGTGTAGACGACATTTTTCAGAGGTAAAATTATATAGTGTTCAACCGAAACTACTACTTGAGAGGAGCACAGGCATCTAAACGTTTGTTCGTATAGGGTGGTCAAAAAGCTGTACTTTTGCAAAAACAAAAATCACACAGAAATTGCGTTCTGCAAAATCAAATCGACTCAGGTGGGATTCGAACCCGAGACCATTAGACTCGAAACCGGGAGCACTACCACTGAGCCAAGTTCACGTTAAAATTCGAATTTTCGATTTTGCCTATAATGTATCACAATTTTTTGATCACGTTTTTATGAAAATACGTAGGAAAAACGTTACGAGAAAAATTTCATCACGAAATCGCGACGAAATTTTGGGTTATTGAAACGAAAATTCTGATTCATGTTTTCGTTTCAATAACCCAAAATGATGTTCAAACTGAATAATTTTGGTGTCATTTTATTCGTCTCACTGAGCTGAGAACAATGCTATATTTACTTTTTCCTAAATGCTCAAGAAATTCAAATTATTTTCTTGTCAATAAACAAATTTTGATTGAACCAGGAATTTGAAACGTCGGCAAATGTTTTCGCTGTAATACACAGACGAAACTTCACATGCAATTTTCTCGAAAACTACAACGATTTAGAACATGCCGTAAAAACAAAAAATGCTCCATTTTTCATAAATTTTACGAATATATGAAATGAAGGTTCGTCCCTGGATCAATAAAAGTTGTGTATTGACGCGAACCGACCTCAAGGGGAGAGAGCATGTACCCTCCTCCCAAAAGCCCATATAAGTCTATGTGTTCATAGCTCGTTATACTTCGTTTCCCGTCGAACTATAAAAAAAGTTGGCGCGAATTTGGTTGATCGATGATTACCAGACCATCCGATCTGGCAAGTTAAGCAACATTGAGCCACCCACAGGTTCGATTCCGCTCAGAGCCGATTCTTTTTTGCAGTGTCCAAAACTGTCAAAAAATTTTGCCTAGGGGTATTTTTATGCGAGGAACACGAAACCACCGTTATTTTTTCATGAACAAAAACACATCAAATTGGTAAAAAAAAATTAAAATTACTATTTTTTACAAAATTTTTCATGAAAAAATAATGGCGGATTCATGTTCCTCGCATAAAAATACCTATAGGCAAAATTTTTTGGAAGTTTTGGACATTGCAAAAAAGAATTGACTTCAAGAGGGGGGCCGAACCTGCGGGGGCTCAACGTTGCTTAACTTACCAGATCGGATGGTCTGGCAAGTTGACAATCGACCAATCAAATTATCGTCAACTTGGATACTTATGCACTATCCCTCCAAGCTGAAAACGAAAAAAAATCAAGCATGAGGCTTTGGTTTAGGCTTGATTTAGGCTTTGGTTTATGCTTAAGCCTAGGCTTAAGCTTAGGCCTAGGAATAGGCTTATTCTTAGACCTAGGCTTAAGCTTAGACCTATGCCTATGCGTAGGCCTAGACTTAGGACTAGGCTCATGCCAAGGCATAGGCTTAAGCTTAGGCCTAGGAATAGGCTTAATCTTAGGCCTAGGCTTAGGCCTAAGCCTAGACGTAGACTTAGGACTAGGCTTATGCCTAGGCTTAGACTTAAGCTTAGGCTTATGCCTAGGCATAAGCCTAGTCCTAAATCTAGGCCTAACCCTAAGCCTAAGACTAAGCTTAAGCCTAGACCTAAGACTAAGCTTAAGCCTAAGCCTAGGCCTACGCATAAACCAAAGTCTAAGCCTAAACCAAGCCTAAGCCAATGACGGGGGGATAGTGCATAAGTGCCTCAACTTTTTATATAGTACAGCGGGAAACAATTATGTAACAGAAAAATGAAAAAACATAAAATTTCGAGAGATATCAACAAATCACTGTTTCTATAGCCATATATCATTCGAGAAGCAATAGAAAAAACGACTGCCCCATCAAGCAAAACATTCTTATGTAGCCGTAAAAAAAGTCTTCGACAGTCGATTCGACTGTCCATATAATGTACGAAAAAAACAATGTATATTTTCTTCCGCTGATTGTACGCAGATACAGCATCGAAACAACCAGCACAGGGCATCAAAGGTTTCAACGAAAAAGCTTATGGCTTCTCCAACTAGCTGACAACAGCGTCGGGAAGCCAAGATGCCAGGCTTCTCCTTTTTGCAAGCCACACCCACTACTTTGTTTAGAAAGTTTCATGTAGAAGAGTGTAAAAAAACGTCCTCAACGGGAATTCAAAATTGGCTATGTTTTAAAACGAAAGTTTGAAATTTGTCAATGATGTGATTTGATAACAATTGACATTTTCTTTCTCCGGTCCAACAAAACGAACGATGCTCTTTTTTCAACGATGAGTTAATTGTTGGTATAATCTGCACGGAAAGAAAATTCATGTTCTATTGTCTCTTTAATAGTAACACATTTTTCAAATTTTTGTGTTTCGAAATTTTTTAAGATGATTTTTTTAATTAAAATGTGTTTCGGAGTTACTACACAATAGAGGGCTACTTACGTGAAAAAATTTTCGAAGAGTTTTTTTTCTGGAAATGACCCCTCTAGGGATAAAAACATGCGGGGAATCCGAATTGGACATTTTTGAAGCAAAAAATGTCTCCCTGATTCGAGAAAGCCTGTGTATTTAAGCGAAAAGTCGAAAACTCACCTTTTTCAAAAAACGCTTCTCTGTTCAAGGAAGGCATGTATATTGAAGTGAAAAGTCGAAAAATCGCATTTTGCGACTTTTCGCTTCAATACACAGGCTTTCCCTGAATCAGGGAGACATTTTTTGCTTCGTCAATATCAAATTCGGATTGTTTGCATGTTTAAAAAAATTTCCCTGGTTCAAGGAAGGCCTGTGTATTGAAGCGAAAAATCGCATTTTTGTAACTTTTCGCTTCAATACACATGTCTTCCCTGAATCAGGAAAGCATTTTTGCTTCGTAAATGTCAAATTCGAATTTCCCCCTAGAGATGTCATTTTCAGGAAAAAATTTTCGAAAATTTTTTCATGTGGGTGCCCCCCCCCCACTATTGTGTCGTAGCTCCCAATTTTTTAAATTTTTACAAAGATAACCATATAGTGGGTTTTTCTATGCGAGGAAGTCGATTGTGCGCATCGCTGAACCTTGAAAACGCTTTCCTAATTCATGGAAGTGGCGTGTATATTGAAACGGAAATAGGCTGTTCAGATTTAAAAGAGCGTTTGCAAGGCTCGAACAACAATGAGCGCAATTGATTTCTAGCCTAGAAAAAACCCCCATACGGGTTTATTTTGGCGAAAATTAAAAAAAAAGAAAAAATCGCAAAAATCCTGGGATCTGCCCCCTAGTTCCTGAAAAAATTTGAAAATTTTCCTAAGAGCCCTCCTTATGTTTTTTGCGATTTTGAAAATTTTTGATTAAAAGGTCCATTTTTTTCAATTTTGTCACCAAAAATCGTCAAAAAATGGCTATTTTTTGCCCAAAAAATCAAAAATGCGATTTTTTGACCCAAAAAAATCAAATTTTTTTGCAAAATCGAATTACAATACCGCCTCCATGGAAAAATTTTTTGAAAAAAATGTCATTTTTTACAGACCACTCCTCTCCGTTCCTGAAAAATTTTGAATTTTTTTTCTTTTTTTATGACTCAACCTACAGTACCACCGGGGGGGGGGGGAGGGGGTCTGGCTATTCCACCGGGCACCTTGTAGTAAAAATACTTTTTCATAAAAAATCTTTTACATTGCCTTAAAAAAATCGACACTAGGGCATTCATATGATGAAGAGATAAACTTTTTTTATGTCTGTAGTGTGCACTTTTCTCGCTTTTTTCACAGGCACACATGAAGCATGTACAGGGTGGGAAAAACAAATGACATTTTTTTGGGACCCGGAAATTTATTTTTCTAAAAATAAACCCTCTAGGAGTAATTTTACGCGGAGAATCGATTGCGCGCATTCCTGGAGCTGAAAACGCTTCCCTGAACCTGATTAAGACAAAAAAATAGTTTTGAAACGAAACTGGTTATTTTTAAAGAAAAAAAGTGAAAATTGTCATTTTCTGTATGAGGGAATCGTTTTTATGCTTCGAAAACGTGTGCAATCGATTTCTCGCATAAATTACCCATGGAAGAGTGATTAAAAAATGAGAAAAATAAAAATAATCATTTTCGCTTCAAAACCATTTTTTCTCTGAATCAGGGAAGCGTTGTTACGCTTCGGAAGTGCGCGCAATCGATTTTTTCCTGCATAAAATTACTCATATATGGGTCATTTAAAAAAAATAAATTTTCAGGTCCCAACAAATTATAAAAAGCCACTTTTTTTTGGCCCACCCTAGGCCAAAAAAATACAGGGTGAACCAAATTTTTTTACGCTAAAAAATGATCATAACTTGTTTTAAATAAATCCGTTTTCGATCATTCTTTTGTTTTATTTTCATCCAAGGACAATAGGAAAGTGATTCATATAAAAAAATTGAAAAAAAATTTTCAAAAATTTTCCACTTTTTTTGCCTGCTCGTTAGGGTAAAAAAATCGAATTTTCAAAATCAGCTGATTTTTTGTACGCAGGGGGTTTCTGGGTATGGGGAACACGAATTCGACGACATTTTTTGATTTTGACCATGGGAAAGTGGAGAAAAGCGATCGTTGTGAAATTCCTAGAGCCAAAAAATTTGGTCCACCCTGTAGAATTTCTTTCCACAGTTTTTTCCTTCGTGAATTTTGTGACCTTCTTGTGTGATGTTTTGATAAGATAACCGCGGAGTGAAGAAGAAGAAAGCACACACAGAGAGAGAAAAGATCTAGCTTGCTTTTTAAGCGGACTAAAAACGCCTCGCCACAACACTGATGGCCAATTTTGCCCCATTTATCTCTTCACACCCATAAGCTGTTATAAAAATTTTTTAATCTTTTTGTTTCGTAGCAGACTTATTTCTATAGGGAAATAGAGAGACGTCGTCTTATTATAGTTAATTCGAATTGTTTCATGTGCGTAATTTTTGGAAACTTATGACTTTTTGAGTGGATTTTTATTATATTTTTGCGTCAAACTTTGTCTGAACCCTGATCTATAAAAAAATTGCTGCCAGCAAGGATCCTTATCAGTAGGCAAATTTTGTTTATTCTTTACAATCAAAGGAATTTTTCCCCCCAAAATTTTATATTTCTCTCAAAAATTTTAGAAATTAAACAAATTGATCTTGATCTTTCACAAAGATTGAGGACGAATATGTTTGTTGACTTTCGAAAATTTTTCGAAAAATGTCTATTTTCCAATTTTTCTAATAAGCTGGAGACCGGGCTCCTTCCGCGCTCGGCCTTGCTTTTGATCTTCCCAAGTGACGCTCCGAGTGATTCATCCGCGTCTTTATATAAGTATTGAATTTTGATCAAAAAATCGAATTTTTGGAGAAAAATCGAATTTTGGCCAAAATTCGATTTTTTTTGGACAAGTTCGATTTTTTGACCAAAATTCGATTTTTTTCGCCTAAATTCGATTTTTTGGACAAAATTCGATTTTTTTTCTAAAAATTCGATTTTTGACCAAAACTCGATTTTTGATAAAATTCGATTTTTTTTACCAAAATTCGATTTTTTTGGCCTAAATTCTGCTTTAAAATCATCTTCCTGGGGGTTTTCCTATGCGAGGAATCGATTGCGCACATTCCCGAAGCTTGAAAATGCTTCCCTGATTCAGGAAATTAGTGCATGTATTGAAGCGAAAATCGAACATGTACTAATTTCCCTGAATCATTTTCAAGCTTCGAGAATGCGCGTAATCGATTCCCCACATAAAATTAGCCCTAATAGGGTCATTTAAAAAAGAAAATATTTAAAAAAAGGCAAACTTCAAAAGAATAGAACTCTTTATGACCGCAGCTATTTTTTGAGATCGATAGCTCAAACAATTGCTAATGAGTTATAAAAAATGAAACGAAAAAACGCTTCCATGATTCAGGGAAGTCCTGTGTATTGAAGCGAAAAATCGCATTTTTGCGACTTTTCGCTTCAATATACAAGCCTTCCCTGAAGCAGGAAAGTGTTTTTTCGAAAATGTCAAATTCGGATTCCCCCGCATGTTTTTATCGCTAGAGAGGTCATTTCCAGAACAAAATTTTCACGTGGATGGCCCCCCTCATACATGCACAAGGGGAGGGAGACTTCTAAGTCATGTATCGCGCATCGACCAGAAACTTGAAGGTTCATAGCGCACCAGGCGAGTGAGCTCACTTGATACGCTATAAATCTTTACATATGCTCTATGCCGTTCTGATGCGTTATGAAGTGTCGCTTTTGGTAAAAATATACAGCCAAAAACCAAAGAGTTTTTGGTGAATTTTTTAATTTTTGACGGCCAAAAAAGGTCGTAAAACGTGTCGCTTTTTTCGATTTACCAGCCTACCCCCTTGCCCATGTATGATCTTTTTAACATTCTTCATGCCGCTGTTTTGCTTTATAATCAAAATACCATTTTTATTGC
>JAQGCP010002329.1:0-10603 GCA_034699885.1 Acrobeloides thornei | reverse complement strand
AACATGCCGTAAAAACAAAAAATGCTCCATTTTTCATGATCTTTTCGAATATATCATTTTTTCATATGATTGTAACTTACTGGACTGGTCCTTTAAGACAAATGATGATTTTTGGTGTAAAAATGAAAATTTTTGGATTTTTTAAAATTAAAAATAGTGAACTTTTTTTCTAGAGCAAAATTTGTTCAATTTTTGGAAAATCATAAAGGAGTACCATTAGAATTTTTAATTTTCAAAAAAATTTAAATCATGTTCCGTGAAAAAAGTCCATGAAAAAAATACTCAAATTTGATATAAGGACAAATTGATGATATTTACTTGATAGGAAATCATTTTCCAAAAGACTATGAATCGATGCCATATGCGCTCCTTCTTTAACACATTCATTTTCGGCGCCTGTCCAATTATAGCCATGAATAAGCTAAAACAATCTTTTTCTTCTCAAGCTCTTACAGGGTGGCACAAAAAGGATATTTTTGCCAACTTTTTTCAAAATTTTCAAGTTTTTTTAAAAATTTCACCAGATTAACCCTATAGGATTTTTCTATGCAAGAAATTGATTGAATGCATTGCCGAACAATTAAAAACGCTTACCTATCCTTGATCCAGGGAAGAGGAGTGATATTGAAGAGAAAATATACTAATTCGTGGTTAAAGAAGCGTTTTCAAGGTTCGGTAATGCTCGCAATCGATTCCTCGCGTAGAAAAACCCCTATAGCAAGAGCGTAGCTAGCTGTAAGTCCAATTTTATGGAGGGTCCACTTATTTGGGAGGAGGTGCCCACATGCCGAAAAATGGCCAAAAAGTCGAAATTTTTGCCAAGAATTGTCAATTTTGATGGAAATTTGTATTAAAAATGATTTTCTTTTGTAAAAAATTGCAATATTTGTCGAAAAGATTATAAATTTTGGGCATTTTCTGGTGAAAAAATTTTATTTGGTAAAACTTAGGAGACCATTAGGAAATTTTTTTTCATTTTTCAGTTTTTGAGGGTCTATGAACCCTGATGATCTCCTGTAGCTTGCCACCGCCTACAGGATTATTTTTTAGTTAAAACTTGAAAATTTTTTAAAAACTCGAGCAAAAAATCTCATTTTTTGAGCCACCCTGTAAATTTTTCTTACTTTATAACAGGCGTTGGAAATATTCCAATAAGTCCATCCTGATTCACAGGCCAATGTTATTACTGGTTTTGGAGTGGAAAATATTGATTGAGTAGCAGGAATTTCACACAAATACGGCTTTGATTGGGAACAATCGGCTGAAATCCATTTACCGTCTGTTGGGTTAATAGATGTGCAATTGTTGCCATCTTTTGGTTCACCTTAAGCTTTGAGTAAAAGTATAGAAAATTTTCCAACCTTTTTCCCAATTTGCATATGAAAATGGTTTCCCATCAGTCCAGGTCCATGCATTATTTACTCGGTTACCACCTAACCATACGGGAGTTTGAGGATCTAGTAAAATTTGTTTGAGAATGCCTAAAATCGTTTAGTTTAGGTTATCTTAAAGGACCAGTGCAACAGAAAATCGATTTTCTGGAAATAAGCCTATCATGTAGAACTGCGTTCACTGATCATTTTTTATTTTTACACCATAGAACGTAAACCTCATTTTCACCGAGAAAAATGGCAAAAAAGTGAGATGATTGGGGACAGTGCCAAAAGGAACTGAGTTATCGAATTTTAATTTTCCTCAGTCACCTCACTTTTTTGGAATTTTTGTCCATGAAAATGAGGTCTACGCCCTATGGTGTAAAAATAAAATTTGATCAGTGAACGCAGTTCTACATGATAGGCTTATTCCTGAAAATCGATTTTTCCTGGTCTTTTAACTTGCCAGATCGGACGAGATCGCTCGAAACTGGGGTCGGGAAGTTTTCAATAAAATCTCTTGTTGAAAAAGACTATATATATTTATAACCTGGATCCTTAACCACTATGCTATGGGCGACCACTTTTTTGAGCATTCAATGAGAAACAGAGTATAGCTGTAGTTAAAAGAAATTTTGAAAATAACCCTACTTGCCAAATTAGCATTAGTAAAAACATCCGAGATAGAAGCTAAATGTCCATTAATATTGTTAGCACAATTTTCTTCAGCCGTGTAAAAATCAGCTGCATCAGAACCGTAAAATTTATAACAAGTTTTTGAATCGGTGCCTTCAAATGCACCATGAGGGCATGTGCAAAAAATAAACAAAAATTGTATAAGTAATAGAAAGAGAGAAATGAAAAGTCGTTTCATTTTGAGATGATGAATCAATGATAATGAAATGGTTGGGCTCATAAAAGACTTAATTTTTTTATTTTATTTATGATAAGGAAAATATTACATGGTATCCATAAAAATGTGTAATTTTTGTACGATTTTTAAAAATTTTTTTCAACCTTTTTTTATTTTCATCAAAATAATCCTATTGGATCTTTTCTATGCGAGGAATCGATCGCGCACATTGCCGTACCTTGAAAACGATTCCTTAATCCTGATTCAGGGAAGAGATGTTATTGAAGCGAAAATAGGCTAATATAGGGTCGGGAAATCGTTCTCAAGGTTCTGCAATGCGCGCAATCGATTTATCGCATGAAATATATGAGGTTTTAAGCAATAAAATGAAAGAATTCCGCCCTACTATCATTTGAATGCATGAAGATGGATATTCTGCCAGGGAAATTGCAGAGATTCTCAGTGTTCCTAAGTCTACCGTTCATGATGATATTAAGCGCTTTGAAGAAACAGGCTTAAATGCAGATCGTGCAAGACGAGGTAAAACATCGAAGCCTCATAAAAACATCGAATCTTTAAAGAGTGCCTTGATCCAGGCGTGGGATGAAATTACACCAGAAATCTGAGCAAAGATCATGGATAACTTTCCAAAAAGATTGAAACAGTGTATTAACCATAGGTCACCAAGGGGGGTACAGTACACCCTCACCACTCATCCTTGGATCTTCCGCCTTTATAGTCATTCATCTATCCATCATGGAGGTTCATGTACCCCCCCCCCCCCCAATTCATTCATCATATAAATTTTTGAAAATTTTCATTTTTATAAATATTAATTTAAACAAATATTTTTTGAATCAATTCTTTCTGGACCCTGTATAAAAAGCTCTTTTTGAATTTATGAATGGTAATCCATCGTTTTAACAAAAACATCGTCTATTTTTCTTTGAATGCATCAATTTTTTATCATGTACCCTCCTAAAAGGCCATTCATCCATCCATCCTGAGGGACCGGTGTACTCCCCCTACTGGTGACCTATGGACGCTAAAGGAGGTCATTTTGAATGATTATTGTTGTTGTTTTTGCTAAACAAACTATATAGATTTTTTATGAAATCTTTTTAGGGAGTATATCTCTTCTAGGGGTAACTTCCGGTGGTCAAATTAAAACATTCCTTCAGATTCGAGTTTCCCATGTCGAAAACCTCTAAAAAAATTCAGATGGTTTGGAAAATTTTTCAAAATGCGAATTTTCTTATCCCAATTACCCATATATAATCTTTGTAACGAGACATAAAAAATCTAAAAATCAAAAAAATGGGAGGAAGGGATCTCTAGAAAGGGGAAAAAGAAGAGAAATCGGAGGGGGAGGGAGGTAAAAAATCAAAATTTGTACATGCTCAAGTTTTTGAAAGCCAATTAGATTCAATTGAACACTAAAACGAATGTTTAAAAACGGTTTAAAAGTCTTATCAGAGTTTTAAACCAGAATCAATTTATTAAATGATCAGAATTTTATGCTCTTCCTCAATGAATCAATTTTCCAAATTCTTCTTTTTTTAAATTTTGGTTCTGTGTAATTTTTTATGCTATAAAAATATTTTTATTTAAATTATAGGTTGACAACAACATGCATACAAGGAAAAGAGCACTGCTAACTACGGATCAAGAAGTTAAGCATAAAAAAGGCACAGACACCTCCGATTGGCAACGGAACAAGTCCTTGCAAGAATGTATGCTACACGCTTATTCAAATAATATTTACGTTGATGTTGTATTTTTGGCTGGCAAAGAGGAAGAGGTATGCAATTTTAAATTTTAAAGTCAAGTTTTACAAAGCTTTAGCAAGTCAAAGCTCATAAGCTGGTACTTTCCGTCAGTTCTCCCGTATTTGGTCAAATGTTTCATGGACCACTTGCCCAGACTACACAAAAAGAAACTATACAAGTTGAAGATAAACATCTAGAAGTTATTCGAGTTCCGGATATAACTATTGAGGCATTAAACTGTGTTTTGACTTACATATACGCTGAAGAAGTTAAACTTACGATGAACAGCGTGTTTGATGTTTTTTATGCAGGTTTAGTAAATAAAAAAAGCAATTTAGTCAAAATGAATTTAGCGAAAAAATATCTTCTTGATGGCCTAGAAAAGCAGTGCATAGATTATTTGGACGACGAAGTTGGTAACGAAAATGTTTGTTATATTCTAACACAAGCATTGTTCTATGAAAATGAACAACTTGTTAAAACATGCGAGTCCTTTATCTCATCTAACATAGAGGAAATAATAACATCTGAAGAATTTAAAAACCTTGATGAGAAAACTTTTTGTCATATACTCCAACTTGACTCATTTGTAATTGATGTAATGACTTTGTTTAAAGAAGTAGGTTGTTTATTAATACGTCAAAGACCGGTTGAAACTTTATGTACTTTGGAAAATCTATATAATTTTGGAGCGATTTTTCCATATGAAAAAAAATCGGGAGTAAAAAATAATTTTTGCGTGCATTGTCGAAATGACGATATTTTAGTTTTCGAGAAATCCAAGTTCTCAAGGCATCAGCGTGGCGGACGCCCTGTTCCGGAGTAATTTCATCCTATCTTTTTAGTGAAGTGGAAACTTGTTATAGGTGTATAGATAATAAATACAAGGCAAATTCTCGTCTTTCCAATGAGTGATTGGTGAGGTCTCAAAACAATTCTTACGAGGAGATATGACCATTACAATAATCTGGAAACATATGCATTCACCAGTCTGCCTCGCTGATGCTCTCCGAAGCTTATGGGGCCATCCAGATATTACGTTATCATGTTGGGGGTCAATCCTATCCATAAAAAGTTGATAACGCTAGTGCATTTTTGATAATGTGGGGGTAAAAATCCGAAAAAAGAATAACGTAATATCTGGACAGTCCCTATTCAGATCTGTAACTAACCTCATGGAGGGAAACTTATTAAAGAAAAGTTGAAACGTGGTGTCTGTTCATATATGCACAAGGGGGAGGGGTGTTGCATCCCTTCAATTCGTCGTATCGAGAAAAATTGTTTTAGAAAAATGAGTAACCAATTCTTATTTTTGGTCAAAAATGTTCAAGTATAACCCCAGCTAAGTCGTATTTGGGGATCCAGTACCCCTCCTTGTTCACCTATATAACTGTTCTTTAAAATAAATGTGAAAAATTTGGGCACAGGGTCGGTAATCAGGAACGACACTAATACGTTCGGACGGCTCCCTTTAGTTCACTAATAACTTCACTAATTGCGTTCGAAAACATCACTAATAGGTGATCGGACGCGTTCTGAAACGTTCGGATGCGTTCGGGCGCTTGTCGGAACGTTTCAGAACGCGTTCGGAAATGTTCGGACGAGCGCCCGAACGCCTATTAGTGATGTGTTCGAACGCGTCCGAACGGAATTAGTAAAGTCAACAATTTCCGAACGAATTAGTGGCGGCCCTCACCGACCCTTCAAAATTCGCATAAAAGTCGCGGTAGCATTTCGCTATAAATAGTGATTTCATTTCGTACTTTTGTCGTACAAGTTCGATGTTGGGGTAAAGTTGTGTTTTTGACATCAAAATCTGTCAACATCTTTGTATTATGCGAATTTTGAACACTGTTATTTGCAGATAATCAAAAAGGTTTTGACGGTCAAAATCAGATTTTGATTCAAAAACACAACTCTGTATTGGGGACGAAGGAGTGTAGATCGGAAACCTCCGCTTTGGAGCCCCGCTCGGAAGAGAAGCCGAGCTTGAGCGCCGTAGGCGTTCGGTTTTCAGTTTATTAATATTATAGGTATTACATTGGGCTGAAGCCCAGTGTGTAAAAAAGAACTTGACTGTTACACCTGAAAATAAACGCCAAGTATTGGGTACTGCTTTATACGCAATACGATTTCCTGTTATGGGTCCGTCAGAGTTTGCGGCTTATGCAAAAGGTAATTTTAAAAGGGAGCTTGTTCAGAAAAAATCAGAAAAAAGTTGCCATTTTGGTTGAATTCTGAAAATTCATTAAAAAATGGACCATTTTTGTTTTTACAGTAAATTTTGGATCGATCACGTCATCGAGCATGTGAAGTTGAAGATTTGAAATTTTGTTTATTACAAACATGTGACTGGGTTTTCTGTAGTAATTTTTAACTTGCATCAATTAAAGGTTGACTATTGAAGCGATTAATCATATAAATTTGAATAATCGCTTCAATAAACAATTTTTAATTGTTACAAGTTAAAAATTACTACAGAAAACCCCATATACATCTTCTCTTTGTAGGCGCAAAAAAAGTCCATTTACCATTTTTTCATGAATTTTGGATCCAAAATTTTTTTGCTAAAAATGATCCTACTAGAGATAATTCGATGCGGGGAATCGATTTCACGCATTCCCGTAGCGCGAAAACGCTTTTTTGTCTCTGATTTAGGAGAAAAAATTTGCAAACATTTTCGCCTCAAAAACCCAATTTTTCGTAGAGTCAGGAAAGCATTTTCAATATGCGCAATCGATTCCCAAAATCGATTTACCCCTAATAAGGTCATTCTTTTCTTGTTAAGAAAAAATTGTTGAGACGAAAATTCATGAAAAATAGTAAAAATGAACTTTTTTGCGCCACTCTGTAATAAACAAAATTTCAAAGTCGCCAACTTCACACGCGATTATCTCGAAGCTGTTAGTGATTCAGAACTTGGCATAAAAACAAAAAATGCTCCATTTCAGAAATAGCAACACACAGTTTAAATAGCAATAAAAATGGCAATTTTTTCGACTTAAATTTCTTTTATAATCAGCACATAGACTAACTTTTAACAAATTTTTTTAGATAAAAAGAATTGCATATTGAGCGAGAGTGAATGTCTTGATTTGCTAATAACAATTAATATGAAGGACGAGAAGTTAAATGACATTCCATTTAATCACAACCCAAGAGGAAGTGATTATTTTCCTGAATATGAACCAGAATCAGAATAAAATGATTTTTCGTACGAATTTTTCGTACAGGTACTTTTCGTACGAACTTTTCTTACAGGTACTTTTAGATAAAAAATTTAGACAAAAAAATAGCTAGGGTTTTTCTATGCGAGGAATCGATTGCTCGTATTCAAAAAATCATTATAACTTTTTATTCATTCATAGCACAAAAGTACCTGTACGAAAAATATTTGTGCGAAAAGTACTGTAATTGTACGAAAAGTTATACTGCCAAAAATTTTCGCGCCGACAGGCGCGAAAAAGCAGGGGATTAAAGTGATTTTTGAAACTTTTTAAAAAACTCAAAAATGGCCTTGGTCCCCCTTATGTTTTTGCCCAAATTAATGAAAAAATTTCGAAAAAAACATAAGGGAGGACCAAGGTAAAAAAGTTGGGGGGGGGGGGTAGCGCACTTTTTTTGAAAAGTTCACTACCCATGTGCCCAAGTATCATTCTGAATCCGGATTCCGAATCCATATTCTGAATATTAAGAATCCGAATTCAGAATCCGAATCCAACATCCGAATTCAGAATTCGGATTCAGAATCGGGATTCAGAATCGAATTCAGAATCCGGATTCAGAATCCAGATTCAGAACCTGGATTCAGAATCCGAATCCAAAATATTGGTGCCAAAAAAATATTTGCGAATCTCAAGAACTTTTTCTAAATTTCGGATTTCTAAATTTTGGTTTTCTAAATTTCGGGATTCTAAATTTCGATTTCTAAATTTTGGATTAGAATCGTTTCTACTATTAGTCAACATTCTTCATTATCTTTTTATACAAAATGTGCAATGTGTGTGCGTCCTCACTAACTTTTGAATGTGCGATCTAAACCCCCTTCACGATATGTCATTTTTGGAGGGTGAAATTCTAAGAATTTTGACATCAAAATCAAGGGGTACCAGTGCCGTAACTGCGTTGGGAACAGGGTCGCCCGCGAAATCAAAAAATGTAATTTTTTCGAGCCGAGCGTTCCGCGCTCCAGGGTTGTGACTCCGAGCGGCACTCCCTAGTGATACTCTCCGTTAAACATGTATTAGTTATTACTAATACTTTTTTTTATTAATCGTTGTTAAGCTCATAACACTGAAAATGCACCGCATTTATTGAAAATTTACAAAGATCATAGTAAAAAATGCAAAAAAAGCGAAACTCCTAACTACAAAAATAACCGTATTTCAAAATTAGTTGACTACAAGTTGACTTCAAATAATAAATGCATGAATGAAATTTTTACCCTATACGGGCTAAAAATGTACATAGAACACAAAAATACAATAAAAAAGACCTATAAATATACACAAAGTTTTACATTTTGACAATATTATTATTGTGCAAGTAGCCACTTTGCATTTGTGCACCAAGGTGATTCCATGAGAGCAAAAATTTCGTTCCTGAATTGAGATCAATTAAACCCGTAGTGGTAATATTGAGAATTTTGGTTTGGCTGTCATACAAAGAGTGCTCCATGTCAATAGCCACAGGTTGATCATTCAATTTGACTGTCGAGAGATCGGGTGTGTATTGATAGCCAAGAATTTCGATGTTGTCCATAGTAGGCACATGGAGGCCGGTCTACAAAAATATAACGATTTTTCAATAAAAAATTGAAATTAAAAAAAACTATTGAATTTTTGAGTAAAACTTTAAAAAAAGGTGTGAAAATAGATTTTTTTAAAATTTCATTTTTTAAATTTTTTCCAAAAATTCATTTTTTTATATTAATTTTCACAGACTTACAGCTGTCCTAGTTTGAGTAATATTCAAAACAGCTCTTGACTTTGTCAATGTAAACGTGAACTCCCAATGGTGGTAATTATAGGTAACAAAATTATCTATTATAGACTCTCCATCATCCCAATATAGCTCGCCATGAGCCGAAGTACCCTTTTCGGTTTCTGTTTCTAAAATTGTAAAATTAATAAAAAATTCCAGATTTTTTTAATTTTAGTTATTTCACTCATAACATAAAACATAGAAAGCTATAGACGGAAGCGTGAAAGGATCAAAAATCAAATTTTTGACGAAAGAATGTGCAGGTTAGTCCCAAGAATAGGATTTTGGAGGTGAAAATTAAAAAACTTGAACATTTTTGAAAAAAATTTTTTTAGACCACCCTGTAAAAATGGTTTAAATGGCCAGTTTTCACTCAGAAAAAAGAGTACTAATACGATTCAAAAACTTTTCCAAAAATTTCCAAAAACTAGTTTTTGCACACGTGTGTGGTGAAAATTTTTAAAAAATCCAGTTTTTTGGAACACTGTATCACCAAAAATGGCAACTTTTTTCGTACCATTTTTTAGTACGTTAACAATAAATAAAATAACCAGAAATAAGCTGTTGCTGTTGAATATTGGCTCTACTAGTAAGATCTTGATCGAATTCGATATCCGACTGTTGGCCAGAAGTCGAAGCCATATTGTGCAAATTTTGAGTTGCCATGAAATTTTCTTCTTCCACTTTGTCAAGCGTAGACACTTGCTGGCATAAGCTTTTCATAGAATCTTTTGACTTCTCATCTAATAGAGTAGCATTCAAATCTTCTGGTGTACTATACTCTTCTTCCACCACTATTTCTTTGAGCCCATGGGAAAGCTCTGCTGATACATCCACTTTTGGAAACAGGAAAACATCTTCTGAGCCAAAACCAAAACTAGCTGGTATAGTCTGGCTTCTTGGCCTTTGAAGTCCCTGTAGACCAGATGGTAAATGACTATCGTTTCTTGTCGAAGTACCATCACTGGGATCACAAGATTTTCGACTGCTTGGCTCATCTTGTGATCCAGATTTAGGCTCAGAAGGAGGTAGATAAGTGCTGTCTTGAACTTTCTTTGAAATACGCCTCCATTGGGCGGCTTTGTGAGATGCCACTTTTCTAGCAGCTTCGACGGATTCGGAAGACATTTCTAAATATTGCTTTTGTGCAACAAAAACATACAAAAAAGATGTTGGAAAATAATTTGCGGTTCGAGCCAGATTCGTAATTTTGATTCAAATTAGAAGTTTTGGAAAATTCAGTTTGAAGAAGGAGGGGGGAGGAGTTTTGAAAAAATTTCCTCTTTCTTCCCGGAAATTTAAAATTTTTCCAAGTTGGGGAGAAGACTGGGGAGAAGATTCTTCAGGTTTTGTTGTACCAGTTTTCAAATTTACTCCCTCCAGTTTCTTTTTTTTGGCGAAAAATGCGAATTTTACCGAAAATTTTGTATTAGGAAATGGAAAAAATGGCGAAAGCGAGTTTGTTAATTTTTCAATCACGGCATCTTCTGACATAAAAATTGAACAAAATTTCACAGTTGAAGCAATTTTTTAAGCTTTTTTCACACTTTTTTAACCCACCTAAAGCGATCAAGAGCTGAAGTTCATTCTTTCTCGATGCCGTCGTGGTCATTCCTGGCCTTTGC
>JAQGCP010002328.1:0-10604 GCA_034699885.1 Acrobeloides thornei | reverse complement strand
TTTAGGAGTAATTTTATGTGGGGAATCCGAATTTCGCATTCCTAAAGCATGAAAACGCTTCTTTGAATCAAGAAAAACTTCTTCTATTTTTCTTTGCATACAAATTTCATCCTCAATAGGCATTTCCGTCTTAAATTTTATGGGAAGCAACTTTTAAACACCACTTTATGAACACCACTTGACCCATAAACATCGTTTTGATGGCCAAAAATTTGAAAAAATCGATAAACTTAAATGATGGAGCAACCTATACATCATTATCTTTAAATAACGGAGGTCAAAAACTTTATTATCCAGCTGTATTTAGTTTTGTGCAAACATTGATTAAGTACCACTCTTTATAAGCACTCCAGAAAAAGACGCATATAGTGGATAATATGTTTATTTTACCTTGGACCTTTTTACCATCTTCTTATTTGTTAAGCCATCACTTATGTTAAAAAATTTTTATAACAAACTGTTATAAAAACAAAGTAATGCCGCAAAGGATTCCGACCACTTTTATAACATAACTTAAAGAAGAATAAACAACAAATTTCACCACTGGGGGTTCTTTTATGCGAGAAAAATGCTTTATTTTGCCAAAAAATTTCTCACATTAAAAAATTTCGACCCTAGCGGGGGTCGAACACAGCGGTCTCAACATTGCTTAGCTTGCCAGGTTGTACGTTAGATAAATATTTTTTTGTACTAAAAAACTCACTTTTTTGTACTAAAAACTCACTTTTTTGTACTAACTCACTTTTTTGTACTAGAAACTCACTTTTTTGTACTAACTATTTTTTTCAATATTTTTTTTCAAAATTAATTTTAAAATTTTTTTTCGCACTTTTTTTCAAAATTTGAAAAGAAATTTTTGAAAAAAAAAATTTGAAAAAAATTTTGAAAAAAATAGTTAGTACAAAAAAGTGAGTTTCTAGTACAAAAAAGTGATTTTCTAGTACAAAAAAGTGAGTTTTTAGTACAAAAAAGCGAGTTAGTACAAAAAAGTGAGTTTTTAGTACAAAAAAGCGAGTTAGTACAAAAAAGTGAGTTTCTATTACAAAAAAGTGAGTTTTTTAGTACAAAAAAAATATTTATCTTTTAACAATACGCCCACCTAGGTTCGAATTTTCGAAATATCGTCTCTTAAAATTTTCAACTTTTTCTACAAGAATCGTATGTTTCTGAGCATTTAAAAAAAGCATTTCTCAAAAAATTTCGGAGGCATATTTTCTCTGTTAAACCTAAGAAGTTTCAAAAAATTGATTCGTTGGGGATCCGCATACACTGTCACAACAATCTAATCACAAGATTTTTAGCTTGCACTGATAACAGGAAAGAATGTTTTGAATGGTCAAAAGAAGGACAATGTATAAAAAACCCAAAATATATGCTAGAGAATTGTAAGCAGAGTTGTCGAACTTGCCTTTCAATGGCCGAATTAATGATAGTTTGTGTTTAAATAATGTTAAAATAAAAATTCGTGATATAGTATCAATTAATAAAAAGTCATGTTTTTTATTTAACACAAAAATATTAGATTGAAAGTTTAAAAGAGAGTTTCTATAAGGATCGACCCGTAGAGACAACAATTTTCCAAAGTGTTCAGTTTTTTTCTGAAACCAGCATATACCCTAGGTTTTCGACCATGCTGAACACGATGGTGCAAAAATTTTTACCCCAAACCTTACTTGGAACCGAGATCTGGCTATATGGACCATTTTTCAGGTATTATGGGCTATTTTGGCCAATATCTCGATCAGATGAAAAGATTGAGCTTAGATCAAGGGCTCATTAGAACTCTGGGATAATATGCTACATTTTTTGTAACACACTATGGGGTCAAACTCAAAGCCATAAAAAGTTATGGAGCTATTTTTCAAATTTTTGGTCATTTTTTGAGACCAAAGAAAGGTACCATTAGGAAGCTCTAAAGTGGTAATATAAAATGCCGAAAATTTTCGACCCCCAGTGGCCGTATGGCCTGGCGGGTCCATATGGGGTTCAAAATTTACTCCAAAAACGGTCAGAAAATGTTTTTCTAACCTAGAAACAATTTTTTAAGTCGATTTAAAATCGAAGCAGGCAAAATAAAGTCGAATTTGGACCCCCGAAAGCTCGATTTTTCTTAAGAAAAATTGTGTTATCTTTGTAAGGCGTTTTTAACCATGAAAACAAAGGGCTGAGGCCAAAGTTAATATATCACAATTTGCGCTTTTCATCCCTATCAAATGACAAAAAAGAGTTATCAAAAAACCTTTAACCATAAAAAGTTATGACCATTTCTTTGAACTCTAATTTTGACCGCAAATCACATTTTGGAGTCCTATCTCATCTTAGGGATGTCGGCAGGAAAAATTTTTCGCATCTTTTTACTATCCCTATTATGAGTAAAAAATTGGCATATGTTTGAGGAAATCAGAAAAACCAAGTTGGGATAGTTTTCTTGTAAGCTATACTGGACAGTTCTGCGTTCTATTTTTCTGCAAGTTTTGACCACCGTGGTTCTTCCTTGAAACTACCTTCATGAATTTTCTGAGCCACGATTCACAACTAATGAAAAAAACGAGTCGAGAAAGTATTTTCCTATTAAGATATATACTTTAAAAAATTACCAGAACGATATTATGAAAATACTTAATATTCACATAGCCCCTTCATCCCTTTTTTCACATATCAGAGTACCGTTTGGTCTTATACCGGTGTTGTATCCTACTAATTTTCACCTATCGTTTGTGCTAGGTTTTGTAAAAATCCGAGTGCAAGGTTCCCGAAATTTGGACATTCCCCCTTCCTCAAACTACCCCCCCCCCCTACTCCCCGAATCTGTACCAAAATTACGACACTGAGGATGGAATAAGATAGTGGCATAGATCACAATTCGTGATCAAGTTTAATCAACTCGTTTGGTATTCAATTAGCAAACCCTTTTCTTTTTCACATATGGTTTAAACTTTTTAAATTACCAGTTTTTTTGAAATGACATTGTTCGAAGGTTGACAAAATAATTTAATTATCACGGTTCAAAAGTTTATACTTGTTTCGAATAATGAGTCTTTTCAAATGATTGAATTATTGAGTCTCTACCTATAAAAAAGATAGAAAAACTTTAGATGACCAGCTTTAGGAATTTATTGCTGTTATGTTTTATAATATTATCTTTTGGTATATCTGTTTTTGGACAAAACAATTGTAACCTCGCTTCAGCTCCAGTATTTAAAACAGTTTGTTTACAATTTCAGCAGCAGAATATTAGGGCTTATGTAAATTTTTTTGCGGAAAATATATTAATAATTTTTTTATAGATTACTGAAAATCCTAATACTTGTCTTTGTTTATCAGGTGGTGGTAGTGGAGGTGGTGGTGGCCATAGTAAAAGTGGTAGTGGTGGTGGTGGCCGTAGTGGTGGTGGTAGTGGTGGTAATGGTAGTGGTAGAGGGGGAGGTGGAAATGCTATAGGAAAGCCGACATCCGAAAAGATAATAGGCGTTGACCCTGAAGATTACAAAGAGCATTCAAAAATAGCTGAATGTCAAGATTTTAAGTGTATTTGTAGTGGATTACAAGGTGGGTTGAAGTAACTCAAAAAATTTTTTTATTCAATATTGGAGGGGGCTGATTTACATGGTGTCCCAAAAAAAGTATAATTTTCACGATTTTTTCATGAATTTTGGAGCTGAAATTTTTTTCTAAAAATGACCCGTATAGGAGTAATTTGATACGGGGAATTGATTGTGCGCACTCCCAAAACGTGAAAACGCTTTCTTGACACTGATTCAGGGTAGCGTGTTGAAGCGAAAATGAAAATAATTCGGATTTTGACCAGATATCCAACTACCTAGGGTTTTTCTATGTGAGAAATCGATTGCGCATGTTTTCGAAACGTAAAAATGTTTCCTTGCCCCTGATTCATGGAAGAGGTGGGTGTATTTAATGGAAAAGGATAAGTGAAGCTGTATGTTTTTTAAGCTTACCAAAAAATCACAATTTACCTCTTTTTAAACCAGGGGAGCGTTTTTACGTTTCGAAAACACGTGTAATCGATTTCTCGCATAGAAAAACTCTAGGTAGTCGGATATCTGGTCAAAATTTTTTTCATTTTCGCATCAATACATTACTCTGAATCATGGTCAAGAAAGCGTTTTCACTTGTAAACTTTTTTTTACTTGTAAACTTCCTTAATTCAATTGCTTGAAGCTTTTTTTCTTGCACTTTCCGCGAATTTAACTGTTATTTTCGTTTTACGCGCTTACTTCTTTGGTGTGCTAGTTTCGGCGCTTTTGCCGAAAACGGGGCACCAATTTTTAATGCGTTTTAGAAAAAATTTTCAATTTTCCCCGCCGTGTACCACACCTTTAATACACACCTCATGATCCCATGTCTGTGTAACTATCCGATCCTGATAAGATTTGATCGGGCTTTGTTCCACCTTATACGAACACTACTAGAGATATTTTAGGAAGAATTAGAGGAAAATCCGAGTGCTCTTTACCAAATGGGAAATATTTAAGAAAAGCAATTCGTAAAGAATATCGTACTCTTACAGACGATGAGAGAATTCGTTTTCACAATGCTGTTAATCAATTAAAATCCTCAAAAATGTATACTTTCTTGCAAATTAAAAAAATTTTACAGAGTGGCCCCAAAAAAGTTCCATTTGACCATTTTTTTCATGAATTTTGGACTTAACAATTATTTGTCTAAAAATGATCCGTTTAGAGGTGATTCATATGAGTAATCGATTCGCACATTCCCGACGCTTGAAAATGCTTCCCTGATTCAGGATCAGTGTATTGAAGTAAAAATCAGAATCAAATAAAAATAAACACTTTCGCTTCAATACACCCATCATGAATCAAGGTCACGGAAGCATTTTCAAACTTCGGGAATGCGCGCAATCGATTCCCCGCATCGAATTACCCCTAATATGGTCATTATTAGAAAAAATATTTGAGTCCAAAATTCATGAAAAAAAAGATAAATGCATTTTTGGGCCATCCTATATGTTTATTTTAAAATATAGCTATGACTATTTTCATGCAATGCACTATCATCACTCCTACGGTGGTGGTGCTCATGGCGGGCCTGCCTTTGTAATATGGCATCGTGAATTTGCAAAAAGGTAATAACGAAATTATTTTTTATCTTATTTTTTCTAAGATTTGAACTCGCACTTCGAGAAATCGATCCATCAGTAGCGTTACCATATTGGGATTCAACAATAGATCAAATTTTACCCGATCCAAAAGATTCTATAATGTGGACTCACGATTTTGTGGGATCCGTTGACCCAAAAGGAAAATTAAATTCAGGCCCATTTGCAAATTGGACAACACTGGGAGTGACAAACAAAATAGGATATTCGGATAGTCAAATTCATGAAAGAGATGTACCTATCATAAAATTGGTAATGAAAATTTTCTTTCGTATTACTATTTTTCCTTTTATAGGGAAACTCGGCGATTCGGAGGACATTAGGGTCACGTTTTGGCAATACGTTAATTGAAGATTTCAATTTAACAACAATTTTGACAAATCATAGCATGTATTTAATATTTGGCGATGGTGGAATAGGAAATGAATTTTTGGTAATTATTTTAATTATTTTAAGAGACATGTTCTTGAACACTCGAAGGTCTTGAACATTTTTGAACACTCCCAGACGACAAGTACCAAACGGTTCGAGTGTGGTAATTGAATTTATTTAGAGGTCATCCATAAATTACGTTTCCAAAACACGTGATTTTTTAGGCCCCCAGCTTAAAAAATATTTCAATTTTTTAAAGGAAATTTTAAAATTTTTATAAATCTTCTTAAAAATTTACCAAATATTCATAATTTATTAAAGAAATTTTTTCACAAAATTTTAATTAAAAAATATGAAAATTGAGGTGATTCAAAAAAATTTAAGCCCATTTTGTAAAAAAATACAAACGAAGGCCACAAACTGCATTTTCGCCAAAAAGTTGTGCAACTTTGAAGTTGGCTTGCGGAAGCAAGTAGTTCATAAATAGTTTAAGTCAATATTTGAACGCTCAAGAAGGTATCTCTTAAAAAAATGTTCATATTAAATGAATTTAATAAGGCAGTGGCGATCCAGGGACCACCACCCCCTCAAAGAAACAAAAAATTTCTCCCTGATATTTTTGCCAAAATTTTTGAAAATTTTTCAAAAATCATAATGGTTCCAACTAATTTTTTTTCACTAATTTGTTCAATTTTTCCCATTTTTTCAAGATCTCACTGCATGTGCCCACCTTTTCACTCACTGAAATTATGCCACGGCAGAGTGATAATTGGATTATTATTTATGTACAAACCCTTTAGAATTGCAACCATTCCATTAATTGGCTTGGATTCCAAGATGGTACTAGGTGGATAGAAAAAACATTAGAAAGTGTCCATGGGGCGGTACACCAATATGTTGGCGGAGATGGAGGAGACATGGGTGATTTTGTACGAATTTTTCTTTTATCATTTTAAAATTTTTTATTTATAGCAAACAGCTGTAGGGGATCCAGTATTTTTCCTTTTGCATGGCTTCGTCGATTTTATGTTTGAAATGTGGCGACAAAAGAATCAGGTTATTTTAATCAAAAACAGCCTGTACTATACTATAAAAAAAACATATTTTTCAAAAAATTTTCGACCCTTTTCTTGCGATCAAAATTAAAAAATTCCTTTAAATCATTGCTCCTTATACCCGAAAACCTATGAGTACAAAAAATCAGCCGATTTAGAGAACTTTTTTGTTGAAAAATCAATTTTTTCACCTTGTTCTCCAAGGTGTAAAAAGTGAAAAAAATTTTGTTTCCGATTTTGGTATCAATCATCTCATAGACCCCTATAACTTTTTAAATGGCACTCGGGGTTTAAATCCAAGATCATCTTGGCACATAAAGATAGACACACATTACACATTTATAGTAATAGGGTTTAGAATCGTCATGAAAGAGAAAATACGTATCGTGAACCTAAATCCACATGCCATATAACCAATCATTATCTAGATGCAGAAATGAGGCCATTTAAATTTCAAGGTTCTTATATTAAAAATAAAGATGGGCTTAGCAATAAGGTATGGAAAAATTTAACTTTATTATTTAGTTATTTAGTATACTGATCTTTTATATGAATATGAACCACGTCCCACCTGTGATGTGAAACTTTGTGGCTCGAAGTATACTTTAAAGCAAAATTGAGATAATAAAAGTTTATTAAGATATCTATTTTGTGATCATTCAAAGAACCCAAGACATTGTGGCGTCAAAATAAAAATTGGCGGCAACTGTTCCGGGACTATCGATAGTAAAAAAAAGTTTAAAAAAAATCCATAACAATTTAGATGACAACCCTTGCTATAATGGATGGTGTAAGAATGTTGAAGGTACTAAAAATTTAAATAAAATCCATTTTTAATTTTTAGACGAACGACCATGCGATCGGTGTCAACGAGGAATCTGTTCAAAGATACAAACTACCACCGTTCAAACAACGCCAAGCACAATTAAAACAACGTCAAGAATTAGAAACCCATTCACCACACGTCAAACCCAAAGAAGACCCCCAAATACTTTACGTCCACCTCATCCCACGACACCAAGACCACATACCCTACCAAGCGGAATAAGGCGCCCACCAAGTGTAAGTATAACTCGTTATCATCCTGTTACCAAATCAAATGTACATATACATATTAAGATTGGATGTCATGATAACAATCTTTGTTGCCCTCTTTGGACACTTCAACGACAATGTCAAATCAATTCTAAATGGATGTTAACTAATTGCCGGCTCAGTTGTGGTTCTTGTAATTCAGCTATAAATCATCGTGATGCTTTATGTATGTCAAGAGGATACCCTCCCCCTTCCATAGCCATATCTAGAGTTCAAATTTCAGAAGAGCGCGATCTTGCTGATTCTCAATCGTAGGACTATAAAAAACAAAGAGGGACGATAAATTTTTTGGCTTTGACAATTCCAAAGAGATGAAGGCGTCTGCGTTCCGAAACGTTGTTAAGGCCCTGCTCCTTTTTTAATCATACGGGGTCATAAGTGTTCAAGGGGAAGCAGACCGTCCCCACTACTTGAAATTTTTTTGGTTATTCATCCATCCATCATGCCCGTCAATAATTTTTTAAATCATAAAGGGGACATCTTACCAAAAGTATGGATGTCATGACACCTCATGTTTCAAAATTTAAAATTTAACACTACGCCCACCTAGGTTCAAATTTTTGAGATATCGTCTCTTAAAGTTTTCAATTTTTTTCAACTAGAAGCGTAATTTTCTGAGCATTTGAAAAAAGCATTTCTCAAAAAATTTCGGAGACAAAGTTTTTTCTGTTAAACCTAAGAAGTTTCAAACAATCGATTCGTTGGGGATGCTCATACACCACCATAATCTTATCAAAAGATTTTTAGCTTGCACTGATAACAAGAAAGAATGTTTTGAATGGTCAAAAAAAGGGCAATGCATAAAAAATCCAACATTTATGCTAGAGAATTGTAAGCAGAGTTGTCGAACTTGCCTTTCAATGGCCGAATTAATGATAGTTTGTGTTTAAAATAATGTTGAAAATAAAAATTAGTGATATAGTATCAATTAATAAAAGTCATGTTTTTTTATTTAACACAAGAATATTAGATTGAAAGTTTAAGTAAAGATAAGCAATTCCTTACGAAAATCATGAGACATCATGCAATCGACTATACATCCCTGTTCTACATACATGGGCAAGTAGGGGGGACAGGGCTCGAAAATAAGAAGTGGATTCATGTATTTTGGTAAAAAAATGTAAGAAGTGGGTCGTAACATAAGCGTTTTTGGTACTAAATTTACGAAGTGTGTCCAAATATAGTAGTATACTATCATTTTTATAAAAATAAAGTTTATATAAATTAAAAGTATCGGAATATGTCTCGGAAATGAGTGCAATCGATTTTTCGCATCAAAATTCACATAATTAAAGGCAAATCACTTGCAGTGAAGTGGATTTCACTCGGAGTGAAATGTCTTCACTTCGAATGAAAACTGAAAAAAACTATATCGGTAATCAATTTGTGCATTTAATAAGCTAAATAACTAAAAATAGCTTGAATATGAACTAAAAAATCATTTCACTCGGGGTGAAGTGGACTCCGAGTGAAGTGGGCTTCACTCAGAGTGAAGTGGATTTCACTCAGAGTAAAGTCCACTTCACTCTGAGTGAAGTGTCTTCACTTCGAATGAAAACTGAAAAAAACTATATCGGCAATCAATTCAGGCATTTAATAAGCTAAATAACTAAAAATATCTTGAATATGAACTAAAAAATCATTTCACTTGGAGTGAAGTGGATTTCACTCCGAGTGAAGCAAAAACTTCACTTGGGTGACAATGCTGGCTTTTACCAAAAAATTGACTTTTTTTCAAATTTTGGGCAAAAACATAAGGTGATCCTTATGTATTTTTTCGGATTTTGGGCAAAATAAGTAAAAATGCGAATACATTTTATGAAATTTTTCAAGAAATACCATTTTTTCTAAAGGCCATATCTCATCAAAGAAATGGAATTGAGACTTTGTTAACCACTCAAAAGAATGATGTTGATCTGCTCTACAACTTTTACTTGACACCTATAGTAAGTTTTCGTTTCAATAAAAAGTTATACCGCGATCTTTGAGAATACTTTAATTTATTGACTTGGTTTTTGACAAAATTTTGCCATTTTGACCAGATTACGAGGGGTTTCAATTAAAGTGATCTTCCCAAAAAATGTAACCCAGATTCAGAGGAAAATTTTGGTATATTGGGTTGGTATGTTAGCACAGGAATTTTTTGAGTTAAATCTAATTTGTTCATGAAAAATGATGATTTTTCGATATTTTTAGCGTAGCAATATCCCAAAACCTATGCTAACTTAATTCTCTTTGCCCAAAATGAGTTGTTTTATCGTTTTGGACCATATCAACAATTTCGGATCATTTTGGATCAATTTTGAGAAACTTTATTTTTGGGTCCAGATTCGTGATCAGGTTCAGAGCAAAAATGATAATCTTTTCGGCTTCATCTGATTCGCCCAAATATGATCAAAAATTGTTCGCCATGGTTCAAAACGGTGATACAAATCATTTTTGGGCAAAAAGTTAACATAGATTTGGAAGGCTGAAAACGCTAAAAATACCAAAAATGACCATTTTTCAAGAATAAATTGGCCATAAGTCAAAAACTTGGGTACAAACATAACAAACTCAATATCCCAAAGTTTTCCTGGGAATCTGGGCTCCATTTTTTGTTAAGATCACTTTGGCTGAAAGCCACTTCAACCTGGTCATAAATGCCGATTTTTGTAAAAAGCCGGTCAAAAAATCAAGTAATTCTCAAAGATCGCATACATGAGCTATACGATGTTTCAAATAAAAAATTTTAAACGCAGATTTCAGAAATCCTGGCCACTGGACCCCCTCCCAAATTTGGACCTATTTACGCCCTTTCTAGCGAGATATAAGATTAAATGTTGACCTCAAAACTTTTGTAACAGCCTGATACTTTGTATTAAAATTAAGCATAAAATAATCCTTTATGTCTACATGTTTATATACATTCAGGCTTTTTAGAAGATTTAAAGCAAGAAATTAAA
>JAQGCP010002327.1:0-10605 GCA_034699885.1 Acrobeloides thornei | reverse complement strand
GTTGTATAGCTATTGCAGTTCCTTGCTACGATAAATTAATTGAACATTTGCTCGAAATTCAATTTATTTTATTTTTTTATTTTTGGTAACTTCTCTCTGCTGTCTGAGCAAAATGATTGAATTTTTTTATAAAGGGAGCAGAGTATTAATGAGGTCAGGCAGGTAGCTTGATTTCATTAATAGATCAGGCACACTCCAAAGACGTAGCTGGCCTTCAGTCATGAGACGCTTTTCTGCAAAACGCTATTTTTAACTGACAATTTTTCAAGCATGGGGGTACCGGTCTGAATTTTTGTTCCTTACAAGCAGAGGTTAACGATGACGTGTGCCGACACGTCACATGTGCCGTGGGCACATCTTAGCACATGTGTCCACGGGCACATGTGCCGGCACATCACACAATTCGAATATGTAGCGTGCGGCACATGTGCCCGGCATGTGCCGGGCACACGTCACATGTTTTTTTCGTACAAGGTTGATTTTTTTTATTTGAAAAATAACTCCAAATTTTTCGAATCAAAATTAAGCCATCAATCAAAAATTTTATTATAAAAAGTAAAATATTCAAATATGGATAACATACATGGGCAAGAGGTATAAACAATCAACAATTTGCGGGGGTTGTCTGAATGTTTTCGAAATTTGTGAGGTTGTATGAAAATTTTTTCACAACTTTTTTCCAGTCTTTGAAACATCAATCGGCTTTCGAAATCTCATCTGGCCTTCGACCAGCTGAGGTTACCCAATTTTGCGGTGTCCCTCCTAACTTATTCCTTTTGCGTTGTTGGTTAGGTGGAACAGTCCTACTCCTTGCACATATAATGGATAACGATATCAATTTTTGAATTTCTATTGAACATTTTGAATAGCGGATGAAACTATCGTTATTTTGCGTAAATTTCTCTTGAAGAAAATTGTCTTAATAGCACTGCGTATTGTCCTAAATATGTTATTATATTACAGGATATATAAAAAAAGTTTTTTCATTTTTTCAAACCGGAAATTTTTTCCAAAAATCCTAAAAACGATCCATATAAGGGTAATTTTATGGGTCATCCATATATTACGTAATCAAGGAGGGGAGGGAGGGGGTAGCCAAATGATTACGGTTGATTACAAGGGGAGGGTGTCAAAAAACCGAAAATTTTGATTACGTAATATCTGGATGACCCCTTGTTGACGTTTCAAACGTTCCAAAGTTTATAACGTCGTTCATCTAAACGTCGACGGTGTCGACAAACGCCGTTGGACACCCCTACCCCGTAATATAACTTCATGAGCAGTCCACTGAACTGTCCTTAAAATTACGATTCCCTTACGATTCAAAAAATTTCGACAAATGGAAAATCCGAAATTCGCATAAAAAACACAATATAAAAAATGTTTCGAATCGTAAGGAAACCAAATTACGTATTAAGCGCGATATACAAAAATGGATAGTGGCATGATTCAAATTGCCACAACGATGAAACCACAGCCAAAAACCACGGCTCTGGCGAAGTAAAAACCATTGTCAGCGCATTTGCCGAAATTCTAGCCAGGCAAGGTGTTAGAGTTTGGATGAATAACAAGAATTCTTTTCTTGACACTTTATGTATTGCCACGACTCTCTAAATTATAGCATTCTCCGTCAGGAGCTTTCCTGCCTAAACATACCTGGTAAATTACACTAATAGTAACCCAAATATATAAAAACATTGAGGCAAGCATAAAAGCTTGCTCGATATCCGCACAAAAGTATAAAAGATCCAATCCCTTATATTCACGCTTAGAAATAACTTGGGTTCGATTCTCAGTTTTAATATGTATAGAAAATCGTCCGTATCCAGGAAAGCATTGCCAGATGAATATCGACAAACCGAATAAATAAGTAAACGCTGTTAACGCCTTAAAAAGTTTTTTCGCTAATTAAATTTTATATGTTAAAGTTACTCTTAGTAAGTAATAAACCATTGGTTGTATAAATAAAAACCGTCGTGGACTAGCCAAAGCTTCCCATCTATTCAAGGCTAATGCAAATGTTAAGATTGTAATGGAAATTGAGGTATAATTTAAACCGGCTATTACGAACTAAAAGGAGTTTTAATTCAGCAAAAATTTATGCATCCAGGTCATCATGGTGTCCTCATATTTTTTTAACTCAAGTTGTGGCCTATTGCACCAACCGGAAATTGTATTTTTAGTGCATTTTTGAGAGATTTTCCAATTTCCAAAAAAATCGGAAACTACTCAAAATCGCAAATCCCAAACACAAAATGAAATCCCAAACCTCAGCACCTCTGCTAGCGCCTCTGCTAGCACATCGGCTAGCGCTTCTGTTAGTGCCTCTTCTAATTTTTTCTAAGCAGGTCATTTTTAGGGGTAAAATCACGCGAGAAATCGATTGGGCTCAGAGTCGAAGCGTGAAAACGTCATCCTGACCCTATTAGAATCTATTATGAATTGTTCTTACCCTTATTGTCATAGGCCCAAACCAAAAGTTCCATGTGAAAACGTAAAAAATTCTTATCCAAGCATCAGCTATAGTAAAAATCCCAAGATGAAACATCAATTTATATGCATCGAATTTCCATAATTCAGGAGATTTTAAAATAACCTTAAAAACAAGTATTTCAAGCATACATGAATGTCGGATTTTGGAAACTGTGCTTTGGAGGGTGCTTATGTTTTGCCACACTTTAGTATAGGGGTACTCTCAAAGGGAGGAGAAAAGGTCTTGCGTGAGTGACTTCATTTTTTGGTCCTTATGGGGTGATAGAACTGTCCGATTTTCATATTTGATAGCAAGTTATATACAAGGTGGGGCTTTCAAAGTTTGTTAAATAAAAGCTGCTCGATTTGACCAAGCTGGATGAGTCGGAGGAGAGGGTAATTTAAAAATTTTCGACATTACTTACATACATAACCATGATGTAAAGAATATCTGATATAACAGTGACTATTACATAGAAAATAGCGATAACAACGTCATCATTTGTAGAAAATGCTGGTGGGAAGTCAGTTTTTAAATAATTAGTGTTACTTTTTTCATATTTTTGAGATTGACCACAATTTAGAGGTAATGTAAGATTCTAAAGTAAAAAAACGGTATAAAAATCAGTAATGGCATGCTATAAGAAGAATTGTGGTGGTAGAGTCCCTCTCCAAACTCAAAAAAATGAAGAAATATTTTAAGGCACATTAGACAGTTTGGTATCTTCAGTGAGTGAGATTGCTTCCTCTCTCGAAAATTTTTATCACTAAGATTTTAGCTTTTCGTGTCAGAGTTCCTGGCTTCCAAAGGGAGTTCAATTTTTTATTTGGGATAGGGGTGAATGAAATATCAGGGAGAAAATTTTACCGAACACCCATTGCAGCTAATTGATGAAACTTTCAAATAATTCGAAGTTTCACTCAATATCTCTAAATAAGGAAGCGGTGATTGAAAATCTTGTCCATTTGGACCAATAAGAGTGTCTTCTTCGAAGAAAGGTTTTTGATAAATAACCCCATACATATGACAAGATATGTCTAAAATGTCGTTTTCTGCATGAAATTTGTTATCCTAGTTGAACGAAAAGTGAGGCCAAAATTTTAAAATTTTTGCATAAATTTCTATGAGGGGGATATGTCGATAGACCTACTTATCCCCCAACCTCATATGCGTCGTGGAGCCAAGGATCCGATGGGTCCTTGGGTCTAGATACCTTGGGTTCGAGACCCAGAAACCACATGAGACCCGAGCCCCAAGGACAGAGTGGCTCCCTGGTCCCGAAGTCTGATTCCCGGGATCCATGGGTCTTCATGATCCGGACCTATATACTCATGAGTCCTTGGTTCCTGGTTTCGAAAAAAATGGGTTCCTTCCGGAGTCTAGTATAGCACCCAAACCTGTGCAATAAGGAATAAAGTTTAAGTTATAGCTATAGTTGTTTTTCGGTGTATAGCATTGATTGTCTTCTGTACAAACACATAATTGACATCGAATGTTGGCTTGTATAGCATAGGCTATATCATTAATGTAAAGATTTGTATGTGGCATGGATTCATTGACTGGTTTCCATGCATAAATTGCACCATTTGTGCATGTACTTTGTGCTAAACAATCAACTTTCTACTTCGGCTCTTATACCCCCATTGAATGTGGTCTAAAATCAAAAAATTTTATTTTTCGAAATTTTCTCAAAAATCATCCTGGGGTAATTCTATGCGGAAAACATGTTGGTGATGTTATTTTTGCGTAAAAACGCGCTCCATTTTTTAGAAAATCGAAACTTTTTTCATATTAGCTTTTTCGGAAGATGTAATGTCTTTCAAATTTCAATTCGATTTTCTAAAAAATGGAAGCGTTTTTACGCAAAAATAACATCGCCAACTTATTTCCCACATCAAATTACCCCTAATAGGGTCATTTTGGAGAAAATTTCGAAAATAAAGTTTTTCAATTTTAGATCACATTCAATGGGGTATAAGAGCCGAAGTTCACAAATTTTGGAGCTCTTGGGAGACGCAATCAACAGGATTCCAAAAACTGATAATGTTAATCCCTCAACGGGAGAATTTTTCAATTTTTTCATGAATGGTTGCGATTCCCTCTATTTGATACGCAACTGGTTAAAATTGTGCCTCGAATCACTTACTTATCGGAGGCTTATATGAATCTAGAGGAATCAGATCTAAAACTCCATGCTCTATAAACATGTTAGGCATGATCATTTGGCTCATCACTTGAGTAAAAGTGAATATTACAACAATTTTTATCAGTCGAGCAAATCTATTTAGCATTACTCGAAATATAAAAATTACCAAGAAAATCACAAGAAAAAATTAAGACCGATTATTTTCTATCGTCTTATGATATGTATAAAATTCTAAAAATTTTATTTGGTTGCTAAGCTGTGAAATTCCCATGTTGTATTGTTCTTGTTCACAATAAACTAATAAAACACTCGCTCGAAATAGAATTTATTTTATTTTTTTATTTTTGGTAATTTTTTTCGGAAAAGTTTATGACGTCTGAACAGAATAATAGAATTTGTTTTATAAAGGGAGCAGAGTATTAATGAAATCAGGCAGGATCAGGGAGATCAGGAAGTTTATACTTATTAATAGATCAGGTATACTCCAAAGACGTAGCTGGCCGTCAGGCGTAAGGGTATTTTTCAGAAAAACGCTAAAAAATTTTTAAAAACGACATATTTAATTTTTCAATTTTTTCATGAACAAAGTCAGTTCCCTCTTCTTGATACGCAACTGGTTAAAATTGTGCCTCGAATCACGAATTTTTTTTATAAAGGGAGCAGTGTATTAATGAGATCAGGCAGGTAGTTTGATCTCATTAATAGATCAAGCACAAACTCCAAAGACATAGCTAGCTGGCCGCCAGCCGCTTTTCTGCAAAACGTTATTTTTAATTGACAATTGTTCAGGAATGAAGATACCGGTCTCCAATTTTTGTTCCCAGCTACATCCTTACAAGGAAGGGGTATGAACTTTTTTTTGATTTTGATCAAACATATCACAATTTTTAAAATGTAAAAAAATTAAAAAATGGGTTAAAAATTTTTTAAATTTTAAATTTTACAATTTTTTAAAAATTTAAAAATTATAGACACTAAAAGTTAATTTCTGTATCCGTGGATCCGTCCCTCTGTAAATATGTAGTTGTTATAAAAATCCGACAAAAGAGCTGTGTAAAGTTTGATCCACTTGATCATGCATGATGTGGGTCGGACTCGAAAAAAGTTCATACTCCTTCCTTGTAAGGACGTTAATGGGAACAAAAATTGGAGATCGGTACCCCTATGCCTGAAAAATTATACAGTTGGCGCCACTTTGCACTTTGCCATGTAACTGGCACTTTTTTAAAATCTCTCTGTGAAAAACGTTATACATAGTTACTGTTTGTTGTGTCTGTGTGGCGTATGACTAACACCTGTACTAATTTATATGGGCGTATGTAGTAGCGTGTATGTACCTGTGGGCCGTGTACACTCTCTATAGTTTAACCATTCAGATGATATGCTTATTTTTTTGTTTTTTTTAATAAAAATTTGATTTAAATTTTTTTTGTTGATTTTTTTCCATCAGCCTATGCATCAGTTTGTATGTAATAAATAAATATGTTTATTTTACTAATGCAGATAGAAAATCTAGCAAACTCTTCGAATTTTTTCAATTTTTTTCGAATTTTTCAATTTTTTCCATTTTTTCGATTTTTTTCCAATTTTTTCAATCTTTTTCCAATTTTTTCGCATTTTTCAATTTTTTTTAATTTTTCAATTTAAAACCAAATAACATTTTCGTATATATCATATTTGTTATAAAAATTGTTTTTGTTATATTTGGCTTTGATTTTTATATAAAAATTTTTGCCATTGATTACGTAATTATGGGGGGGGGTAGTCAAATGATTATGATTGATTATAGGGGGAAGGTAAAAAACCCGAAAATTTTGATTATGTAATATCTGAATGACCCCTAACATGTATTAATACACAAATTTCCGACATGTGTCTTTTATTAGAATGCATTTTCTTTGAAAAAAAATTGAACTCGAGAACGAATTTGCTAAACCAGATGCTAAATAGCATTTGCTAAATATCAATAGTTACACATTTTGCTTCGAAAACATAAAATTAGAGACAGAGTAGTAAAATGGGTTCCATATGTTGGCAACTCTTCATGATTTTGTCTTTATCAAGTCGATGAAGATTTCAACAAATATATATAGCATAGGTGGTGTGGGCTACAAATTCCTTCTAGAAATGGATTTTGTGGCAGAAATTTTTTTGAAATTTTTGAAAATGGATATCACAATCGTGTTCAGCATCGTCGAAAACCTTTAAACGACACCCATCAAGCTATCTAAATTTATTTTTTCTCTATCTCACTATCCACTCGACCATGCTAACAGTTTATAGAGCCTGGTTCTATCCCCGCTTGGGTCGATAAATTTTTAAATGGCTAAAAATTTTTGCACTTACATAATTTTTCATGCTGAACAAGCATCTGAAAGAATTTAACAATTTTTACGAAAATTAATATACTTTTTAACGTTTAAAATTTTTGTCAAAATTAGAAATTTTTATTAAATCTTGTTCTGCATAAAATATTACACATATGCAAAATGTTTAATTGTTTTTGAATTAAATGACCCAAAGGGGATCGAACCAGGCCCTAAAAATGTAGGCATAGACTAGTGGATAAGAGGTTTGTAAAAGAATAAAGACTGAAATTTATATGACATGATGGGTGTCGTTTAAAGATTTTCTATCGTTCTGAACACGATGGCGATGTTCATTTTGCGTAAAAAACTTTCTGTAAAAAAGCGTCTTTTTTATCTCATTTTTGTGATTTTTCGCTTCAATACACAATACGCTTTCCCTGAATCAGGGAAGCGTTTTTTCGCCTCAACAAATGTCAAATTCGGATTTCCTGAATGTTTTGCCCCTAGAGGGGTCATTTCCAGAAAAAAATTTTCGAAAAATTTTTCACGTGGGTGCCCCCTCGTTGTGTTGTAGTAACTTCAAAATTTGAATTTTTTTATGTTTTTGGTGCTGGTGCCACATTTTTTGTTGAAATATCATAATTTCCGTGAAAATCCTTCGAATGATTTGTGTCGCTAGCTAGCAAAACCCTCAAAACTTGATATGATCTGTTTAATACTATCATCTATATTTTCGGCTAAAAGTTTCTCAAGCCTTTGCTGAGAATTCTTTGCCCGAAGATAATTCACAAAACATGGAGATCTTACAGACACACAGACACAACATCGAGGACATAACTCAACGGTTTGCCTCAAACACTCTAAACTAAAGGGTACTCTTTTCATCGGCTGTCGCCGGAGGATGTCAGTTGTCAATTGGCTTGGGTTTTTTTATCTGAAATGAATCGCTCTCCAAGTGGTGAGATAAAAGCCAAGATCAAGCTATTACACCAATCTGAACACGAGATATCTCTCTAGTCTGGAGTGTAATGAATAAGATGAAATGCAGAGCAAAGAACTGGGATTGGTAGAATTTAAAGATTCAATCCACTCGGGAAAAAACACTATGAAAAATGGATTAATACACAATGGGGGGAGGGGGTAAAAAATGCTTCCCTGATTCAGGTAAGGCTTGCTTAATAAAGCGAAAAGTCGCAAAAATGCGATTTTTCTACTTTTCACTTCAATACACAGGCTTTCCCTGAATCGAAAGTGTTTTTCCGCTTCAAAAATGTCAAATTCAGATTTCCGCATGTTTTTACCCCTAGACGGGATCATTCCCAGAAAAAATTATCGAACAATTTTTCATCTGGGTGGCCCCCCCCTATTGTGTAGTAGCTCCGAAAAAATTATTCAAAAAGTTCATGAAAAATGGAGCATTTTTTGTTTTTACGGCATATTCTGAATCATTGTAGTTTTTGAGATAATTTCGTTTGAAGTTGACGATTTTTGAAATATCTGTGTATTACAACGAAAACATGAACACAGTGAAAAATCGTCTCTGAATCAATAAAAGTTGATAAGAATAATTCGATTTTTTTCAAAGATTTTCAATTTTTTTAATTTTCATCAACATAACCATCTAGGGGGTTTTTTCTATGCGAGGAATCGATTATGCGCATTGCTGAAACCTTAACCCTAATTAGATATTTTCGCTTCAATAAACACGCCTTTTCCCTGAATCAAGGTCAGAGAAGCGTTTTCAAGACTCGGGAATGCGCGCAATCGACTTCTCGCATATAAAAACCCCTATAGGGCTATTTTGATGAAAATTAAAAAGCTTGAAATTTTTTGAAAAAATCGCAAAATTCTCTTTTTTTAATCACCTAGAATGAAGCCAAAAATTGGAGCACATGAACTTCATTTGAATGAAAAACTGGCAACCTACATTACACCAAAATCAAACCTCGGAACCAATCTCGCATAACAAGAAAACTTTTTGCCCCATCCTCATACTTATTGAAGCAATTGTTATATTCTATGAAGCAAAGAAAAAGGTCGTTGTAAAAAAATTTCTTGGCCCAGGCAGCCAGCTGTCGCCTTATGTTCAACAAGTGACATTCCGAGTACTATATCACTAGGCAAAAAAATTTTATACCTTCCTCATCCCTCTCGAGAATATATGTGTTCTAAAAGAGCTAGTGGGTGACCCAAAAGACAAGAGATAAAATGGCTATAGCAAAATAGCTTGAAGGGTGGGGAATTTGGCCTATGGACAGGAGATTTCCCAACTGTAGAAAGATAGAATAAGATTCTCGGAAAAGCTTGAAGAGTAACGCCCACAAGAAGAAAGTTGAGGCGAAGGATCAAGCTCGAGCATCGGAAGCTCATTTTCATTACCGTTTTCTGTGAGGCCAAAGTTTGACGTTATATTTCTTCGGCCTTGTTTCGGTTGTTAATTGTTCTACTGAGGTTTTTATTAGACAAAAATAATGTGAGTAAAAGTTTTAAAATTTAATTTTGATGAAAAATTTAAATTTTTTGAATTTTTTAAAAATTTAAAAAAATCAATTTTTGAAGAAAAAAATCAATTTTTTGAAAAAATCAAGTTTTGTTGCAAAATCATTTTTTGCTGAAAAATCAATTTTTTATAAAAAAAATTTTTCAATTTTTAGCCTCAACAAAAATGAATTACGAAAATGATCCAGGCTGGCAATATCTCCGGATTAGCCGTGAGAAAATGATTGAGGTATAAAAGTTTTCAAATTTAAAAAAATTCAAAAACTCCAAAATTTTAGGAGCAATCCAAGCCATATGACTCGAAAAAGAACGTCTGGGTCCCCGACGCAGAGGAAGGTTATCTCGCCGCTGAGGTTCAAAGCGAGAAAGGTGACCTAGTCGATGTCATCACTGGAAAAATGAACCAGGTTTACAAAATTTTTGTATTTGGAATAAATTTTTTTTAAATTTAGCAAACTGTCAAAAGAGAGTTGATCCAAGAAATGAATCCACCAAAATTCGAGAAAACCGAAGACATGGCCAACTTGTCTTTCTTGAACGATGCCTCTGTCTTGTGGAACTTGAGATCGCGCTATAGCGCTATGCTCATCTATGCATGTTTTTGAAAAATTCAAAAATTTTCTAGGGGATGCATTATTTTTTGAGCCATTTTTTAAAAAAATATATGAAAAATTAACAAGATTTGGAATAGAATTGGGTTGGACTCATCAAAAATTAAAAGGAAATGATTATTGATGAAGAGATGGATAAATCGAGGCCATGTCTACTCTTAGGCTTAGGCCTAGGCTTAGACTTGTAAACCCTTCCATATCATTCCAAATCTTGCAGTGGCTTCTGCTAGGGTAATTTTAACATTAACTCTAATAACTAACCATATCCCTAGGATAAGACCATCTCATGCTTTCGCTTTAATACACCCTATCTAATATCTTATCTCCTAAATTTTAGACCTATTCCGGACTTTTCTGTGTGGTCATCAACCCATACAAACGTCTCCCCATCTATACCGACTCTGTCGCTCGTATGTACATCGGAAAACGTAAGAATGAGATGCCACCTCACTTGTTCGCCAACTCTGATGAAGCCTACCGAAACATGATTCAAGACCATGAAAATCAATCCATGTTGATTACCGGTGAATCCGGTGCTGGCAAGACTGAAAACACCAAAAAGGTAGG
>JAQGCP010002326.1:0-10609 GCA_034699885.1 Acrobeloides thornei | reverse complement strand
AAATTGATAAACATTATTTTTTGCTTTATTTTATCATTATCATCAATTTTTATCTTTATCATTTGAACACCACTATTTTATACCCTTACAATGTTAGAGAAAGTGGAGAAGAGATTCTTCTCCTCTCTGATGACTTTTTTATGATTAACTAATTACTTAAGATTCTTATGATAACTTTGTTTCAAACATGCAATATAAAAAAATAATGGTGCCAATATCATATTTATACATCCAATTCCACCATTTAGTAAGAAAAATATTAAAGAATCCCATGGAATCCCATTAGCAAAAAGATCATCAAAATAATTGTTTCCATTACCAGCTCCGTCACGCATTTTTCACTCGACTAACAATTGAAAATAAACTAGAAAGTTAAAAAAGGATGGTTCTAATTATCGACAGTTATTCCGTTTATTTACACTTATTCCGTTACTCAGTTACACTTTCTTAAACTTAAATAATTTCACGTAATTAATATGTAGTCTCTTTATTTAGATGTGTGATCGTTAACTTTTTCATAACAATTTTCCCTGGCTTCATTGTTTAAGTACATATAAACACTATAGACATGATACATGGGAATAAATATAATGGAAAAATGTCTAAATGTGAACATTTAAACTACATAAACGCAATAAAATCAGGTTCGAATTCATAGAAATTCTGAAGCACCCAAAAAACCCAGAGTAAAAATTTTTCGATTTGTACGTAATTTTCAAGAGTTGAAAAAATTAACTCTAAATATGGTATCCTCTACCCAGGAGATATCCTTAGGAATTTCAAAATTGGAAAAATTCGGTTTCCATTGTGCTCAAAACCTTCGAAACTGACAAAGATTCTATATGACGCTTAGATTCGCATGTTGTTTGATGCGACCTTCACCATCTTTTGCCAGCATTAAATCCACATTATAAAGGTTGCAACGAAAGAATTCATCTTCTTTTTTGAAGAAACAATTCCAGCATATCTTTACGTGTATTCGCCCATACTCTTACGAGTCTAAGGCCCTCAACTTATCGCGCACACCCTTATTGTATACCTAGAAGCTAGTCTAGCCTGGGTTATTCATAACAACGATTGACAAGATCCACCAGAACAATTACATTTTCCAGTTTCATTTGTGTCATTAATCATGATATAATTGTACTTTAGCATTCATGTCATTTTTAAATTTCAATTGATTTTCTTATGCTTGAATTCATACAAGAAAAAAGAGGATTAAAAAAGTACGAAACGACGAGTCTTATCTTATTGATAAGTCTTTGTGAAAATTGAAAATATTTATGAAGTTTCAATCCTCGGTAAAGCCAAATGATTACATCTCTTTGGTGTCATGTAAGCATATTTAATGAATTATATTTTACAAAGCTTCCCAAAAAAGTAATTTTTTTGTTTTTTTCATGAATTTTGGACCCGAAAATTTTTTCTAAAAATGACCCGTATAGATATAATTTGATGCGGAATTGATTGCGCGCACTCTCGAAGCGTGAAAAAGTTTCCTTGACCCTAATTCAGGGTAGCGTGTTGAAACGAAAATGAAACAATCGAATTTTGATCGGATATCCGACTACCTAGGGTTTTTATATGCGAGAAATCGATTCTGCGTGTTTTCGAAACGTGAAAATGCTTCATTGCCCCTGATTCATGAAAGGGGTGGGTGTATGCGATTGAAAAAGGATCAGTGAAGCTGTATGTTTAGAAAATGAAATTTTTCTCTTTTTTGCTTAAAATTATTGGAAAATGATTTTCATTCAAAACAAGAACAATGACTAGGGAAGAGTTTTTCCATTTCGAAAACACGCGAAATCGATTTCTTGCATAGAAAAATCCTAGGTAGTCGGATATTCGGTCAAAATCCGAATTTTTTTCATTTTCGCTTCAATACGCTACCTTAATGTGAAGAAAGGCGCGTGTTCTTACCTTTTCATTTTATTCATGCATTTAGTTTTTTATACTGTGCCGCATTAATTTACTTCCATTCTTGCTGCCGGCGTTTTACAAAGTAAAGGTTTGAGAAGCTTTTTTCTCTAAAGAGCTTCTCCTGCGCCGTTTCCTTAAATGTTTATTATTTATGAAATGTGTTGCTAAACTTTTACTGTTGTTTTTGTATTGTTTTTGTGGTTGTGAAATTCAAACAAATAAAGTTAAAGAAAGTTTTCGTTTGATATTTTTATCGGGTTTGCACCCGCGATTACTTCCCTATTTTAGGCCGTTTAATTCAGCGTCACAAGAATTCAGAGACGTGGCAACGTTTACTTCACGAGATTGCGTAGACCTGGCGGAAATCCATTGCGTGTTGGGCGGAAATAAAAGTTTCAAGACAGATTGCGTGGACCTGGCAGAAATTCATTGCGCTTTTGGGTGAAATAAAGGTTAGTACCTTGTAGTATAAGACCCAGGGAGATAGGCTAAAAGCTTAGATTTTACAGCGGTCTAAAATCGAAAAAATTTATTTTTCGAAGTTTTTTCAAAAATGACCCTATTCGAGGTAATTTTATGCGATAATACGTTGGCGATGTTATTTTTGCGTAAAAACGCTTCCATTTTTTAGAAAATCGAATTGAAGACAGAGGAAGAACATATTTCGAAAAAGCTAACATACAAAAATTAAATTTTCTAAAAAATGGAAGTGTTTTTACGCAAAAATAATATTGCCAACGTGTTTCCCGCATAAAATTATCTCTAATAGAGTCATTTTTGAGAAAACTTTCGAAAAATAAAATTCTTCGATTTTAGATCACGTTCAATGGAGTAAAAGAGCCGAAGTAGCTTCAAAGATCTTCTTTGACAACCATGGGGTCCTGCACGTTGGAATAATAGATAACTCTAAATATATAAAAACAAATTGGGTCCATATCTCTTATTCTCTTAAAGATATGTTGAAAAAACTAGGACCCATGGGTTTTGATGATATTAAGGGGGTTCTGATATCATATCTCTAAGAAGAAAGTTCAAAACCCAAATTTTTTTAAATGATTAGAGTAAAAAATTCAGTAAAGAATTCAAGGATTTTGTTATGTTCCGGTTCCATAAAGTTCGGCTCATTTTTGCTGTTTGTGTTCCGTTCTTGTTACGGTTCCATACATTGCTGTTCTGGTTCCAGTCCTTGAAGCTGTTCCGTCCAGTCTTGCTGACACGCATCACAAAAAACTATATAAGATTTTAAGGCGTGTAATTTGAACCCACCAAAACTTGGTTCATGGGCAGAAGGAGACAATTATGCAGATAGCATTATAAATGTAGGCAAAATAATTAATTATTTTCATTTTTTCAATTTTTAGGTCCTTAATAATTGGGTTACTGGTTGGACGGATTGGAATATGGCTCTTAATGCACAAGGCGGTCCAAGTTGGGTTCCTAATTCGTATGATGCTCCTGTTATCGTTAGTAATACTACAGATGAATTTGAAAAACAGCCAATGTTTTATGCTTTAGGGCATTTTGCGTAAGTGTTCCGAATGTAGTCGTACCCAGAAGGGGCCAAAGCATACCCGCTTCGAAGGAATTAATTTTTGGTCGGCCTCATATTCTTACCTATACCAGTAATTGCACTCATATATGGGCAAGGAGGGGATGCCAAATACGAATTGAATTCGTGTTTTTAAGCTTTTTTCTACAAAAATACGAATTGGGTATCTATTTTTCCAATACGATGAATTGGGGGGGGGACAGTCTCCCCTTGCCCGCGTTTGGCTGCACTTATGACCTTTTTTCAAAGCTAGCACTTTTCAGAAAATTCATTGTCCCTGGTTCTGTAGTAGTTGGATTAAATCTGGAGAATTTGCCTGCCAAGTCCAACTTACAAGGTGTAGCAGCAATAACTCCATCTGGACAAAAAGTCATCGTTTTAAATAACCGCGATGTTTCCGCTAATTATTCAGTCACTGTTTATAATAGTCAAGGTTCTTGGTTTAATTTGAACCTTGAATCTAGATCTTTTACGTCTATTGTTTTTAATTAGTTTGAATAAAATTTAATATAGGGGCATCTCCTTCCTCTAAAGGAGCAGATCACCCAGAAAAGGGTACCGGAAAATTGCACAAAAAGAAAATTTCCCGAACAGGAAAATCGGTTGAAAAGAAAAAATGACCAAAGTGAAAAAAACCCCTATAGGATATTGCCCGAATGGGTCACACGTAAAACACCACCCCTCCAAAATTTGAGATTTTGCGCGCATGATTTTTTGCCTTAGATTCCCCTCTGTGTGGCATAGACAGAAAGGGTCGACTAGGAGACACTTCCCCAAAGAACATAAGGGAACCCTTATGTGTAGGGATTTTTTTAATTTTGGCCCACTGGGTAGGGGAGAGCACCTGCCTCTTTTTCCCTTGCCTACGACATTGATCCCCTATGTTTTTTCGAAAAAATTTAGGCAAAAACATAAGGGGGACCAAGGCAATTTTTTCCGTATTCTTCAACAGACGTGAAATTTTTTTGTTGAAAATCACTTTTTTTAAGCTGTAAAAGCTAAGAAAGTTTCCATTTTCGTCGAAAATTTTGTTAAAATCTTTGAAGTAAGCAAAAATGCGAAAAATTTCTTCAACATGTTTGTTTTTTTTTCATTCTCAAAACATGAAAACGCTTCCTTGACCATGTTTCAGGAACTGTAAATGCTTCCTTTAGCAATTTCATTTAAAATTTTGGATTTTTCAAATCGTTTATCTTGGGTTTTTGTTCAAGGAAGCGCTTTCACGATTCAGGAGTGCGCGCAATCGATTCCCCGCTTTAAAAAAACCTAAGAATCGACGGTTTTCACATAAAAATCCGAAAATGTAGGGGTCATCGCAGCTCATATTTTGAACACATCGCATTGCAAAAAGGCAAATGCAGCACTATAACTTTCGCCACGAATCTCGCCACGCTAACTTTTGCCATGTAACTTCGCTACGATAACTTTCGCCACTTCATTGTCAATAAACATTTAATTTCAGACTAATTAAGGTGCCTGATTTGCAATAAATATGTATATTGACACGAACGTGGCGAAAGTTATGTAGTGAAAGTTATATGGCGAAAGTTATAGCTATTTGGCAACGTGGTGAAAGTTGTTGTGGCGAACATGAAACGTGGCGAAAGTTATAGTGCCGTAAATGCCTGTCTCTAGTCAAAACCCATGGAGTCCTAATTTCTTTCATCATATCTTTGAGAGAATAAGAAATTTGTTATATAAATTGTTTTAAATTTAGAGGAGGTCTTGATCTATTATTTCAACATAGGACTCCAAGGTTTGCAAAGAAGATCTTTAGAGCTACTTCGGCTCATATATTCCATTTAACGTGCTACTTTCTTTGTCTTCAATTCAATTTTCTTGGATCATTTTTGAGAAAATTTCAAAAAATAAAATTTGTTTTTTAGACCACGTTCAATGTGGTGCATAAGAGCCGAAGTAGCTCCGGAATTTCTTACATGTGAGGATAGTGTGCTTGATAAGATAATTTTTCACTTAGTAAATTAGTTTTTTGCTCTCATATTATAAACAGAAAAAAATTTTGACCATTTTTATCTATAATACAATTCTAATATAATACAATTCTAATGTGATACAATTCTAATGTCATGTGAATTTTAATGCTAAATCCTTTTTGCAGTGTCGTGGGCAAGGGGGTAAGAAAATCGAATATATATAGAATCATTGCAGACAAAGAAAGTACATATTTCGAAAAAGCTAATATACAAAAATTCGATTTTCTAAAAAATGGAAGCGTTTGTACGCAAAAGTAACATTACCAAAGTGTTTCCCGTATAAAATTACCCCTAATAGGGTCATTTTTGAGAAAATTTAAAAAAATAAAATTTGTAGATTTTAGACCACGTTTAAAATTGTAATGGGGGACCATTAGGATTTTTTAATTTTTAAAAATTTTGAGCAAAACCAAAGGGAGGGGGGGGGGACCATGCGCATTTTCGTTCTAAATTTTTTTGCACACGTGCCCGAATTTTGCTTGTGCGCTACGTACGAATCTTCTAAATCGTGGGGAAGGGGTTGTGTGGGTTTGCGCACGTGTGAAATGGGTAAAGGATGGGAAAATTGACAGAATAGGAAAAAATCCCTATCGAAAAAAACAAAAAACTAATTTAATAAAGCAAAATCGAAGATCTTCTCCATCCAAAATTTTCGCCTAAGGCTGAAAAACCACAACTTGTGTTTTTGAAATTTTGATTTACAAATCTTGAGGCGGATATTAAAAAGGGTTATCCAAAAAAGTGACATCTGAAAGTGACCCAGAAAAGAGACACTGACAAGTGAGCGGCATGAATGAAGAAGGGGTACCAAAATTAGAATTGTGTTTTATGACATAGAATTGTGTTATAATATCTTTTTTCTTATACAAATAAGAGCAAAAACTAATCTAATAAACAGGAAATTATCTTATCAAGCACAACTATTCATTCACATGTTTTTAAAGCTCTTCACATATATAAATAGCTATGTTTTGAGTAAAATTAATTCAAGTTGCTGCTTTACCACTTTAGTTTAAGATCATCATTATGGTTAGTTTATGCTATACGCCTATTTTTTTGGCCTTTATAGGTAATTTAAAAAAATCTGCTATGTAAAAGCATTTACTTAACATATAACTATTCTAGTCAATATCGTTGCTCAAAAGCCATGTATACGTAGATATTATAATCTGACAGATAACTCTATGACATGTGTTTGTAATGCAACATATTGTGATGAAATTCAACCGCTGGGTACACTAGGCGCAAATCAAGCTGCTATTTATACATCTTCTCAAAGTGGAAAACGTTTCGAACGGATCACTTTGAGTTTTGGCTCCAATTCAAGTATGTATGAATTTGGTACCAAAAATTAAGAACTGACCAAAACAATGTAACAGCTATGCTGTTACTGTTTATGTTGTTTAAAACATCTTTTTAAGAAAACAGAGCTTTATGTCACAAAACGTGTCACAAAATTTTTTAAGGGGTATTACTTTTTCGTGCGATTTTCTCGCTTTTCTATCAATTTTCATCAAAAGTAACTTTTAAAAAAATTGTAGAAGAAATCAAGCTCTACAACTTTGGTAAAAGAGATTTTGAACAAATCTTTCTAGAAATTGATAAAATTCATTATAAAAATAAGTATCCTTACAAAATTTTTGTGACACCCAAAACTCAGTTTGTCTTAACAATATGTTGTTTAACAAGATGAGTTACTCAAGAATCGTTTATTAAGCATAATCATCGGAAGTACTAGCCGATAGATTGGGGAGGTAGAGAACTGAAATGGCCTAGAGCTGATCGTTCTAGGCAAGTGTTTTGGTAGGATCTCGCCTCTCTAACGGCTAGCAAGAAATATAACAATTGAATGGATTAACTGGAGACATCAATACTAGTAAAAAATATTAGGAATTTTCTCCCTTCAACATCCGTGGCCGCTACTCCAATATAATACGTTAACAGCTATATTTTAGCCCTTTCGCCAATAAAAATAAAAGTGAATGAAAACCAAAAACGTCAATCAATTATTGGCTTCGGTGGTGCTTTTACAGATGCGGCCACTTCACTTATACAAAACTTGAGCGTAGGTTCAAGAAACAACTTGATCCGTAATTACTTTTCCCCTGAAGGTATCTATTATTCGATAACACAGCAATTTTGCTCAAATATAAATTTAAGGCATTGGCTATACCATTGGAAGGGTTCCTATAGCTAGCACTGATTTCTCGCCATCAGTTTATTCTTATGATGATACTCCAGGGGATTTAAATTTAACAAATTTTGCATTGCATTCAGAAGATTATACTTATAAGGTAAAATCACAAAAGTATCAGGAGCGTTTCAGCGAGGATGGGGGAAGTGGCATAGGGAGAAGGGTCGGCTAGGGGAAGCACTTCCCCAAAAAAGGCTGTTTTTTCCAAAAATCATGGGGAAGGGACATTTATATGTATTTTTTAGCCCACTAGGGACATCTGCCCCCTTTCTACACCACTGGGGGAGGGGGAATTAAAACAAGAAATATGAAAAATTTATTTACATCTTGGTCCCCTTTATGTTTTTGCTTAAATCTTTGTAAAAAAATTTTTTCAAAAGCATGGCTAGTTTTTAATTTTTACTTTGGGTAGTGGCAATCGTAAAAAATTTAGATACCCATAATCAAACTCGCACGTGAACAAACTCAAAATAAGTTAAAACTATTCGCGTCCCCTTGGGCTCCTCCAGGTTGGATGAAGACAACCGGGAAAATGACTGGCGGTGGAGCTATGATAGGCGACGTAAATGGCCCATATTACCAGACTTGGGCTAATTATTTTGTTAGGTACAAGATGCCCTAAAAATGGCAATTTGCGATTTTTTCAAGTTTTTAAGAAGCAATGTCTGGAAAAGTCGCACAGGGGGTTTTCATCAAAATAAATAGGGAGTTTCTCTATACGAAAAACCGATCGCGAGCATTGCCGGATCTTGAAAATACTTCCCTGACCCTGATTAAGGAAAGAGTTGGGTGTATTGAAGCGAAAATAGACTAATACAGGGTCAGGAAACGTTTTCAAGATCCGGCAATGCTCGCAATCGATTTCTCGCATAGAAAATCCCTCTAGAGGGTTATTTTTTGGAAAATTTAAACACTTGAAAATTTTTGAAAAAAATGCCCAAAAATCGCAAAATTGCTCTTTTTTGAGTACACTGTATATTATTTGGAAATTGTATCTAGTGATTGGTTTAGATTTTTTGAAGAATACGCTAAAAATAACGTTACTTTCTGGGGTGTAACTATGGAAAATGAGCCTACAAATGGAAAAGATCTTGGTTATGCCATTCAGGCTATGTTTTATAATGGATCTATGGAACGGTATTCCAAAATTTAAGTTAAAAATTTTTTTAAAAAGTTAAATTTAGCGATTTCGCTAAAGGCTATTGGGGCCAAGCACTCAGAAATAATGATGTGACAAAAAATTTGAAGCTAATGATTTATGATGACGTTCGAAAAGAAGATATGAATGAATTTGCCGACGCTGTAAAAATTTTAATTCTTGAAGAACACTATTAACTTGCCCCCTAAGATTTTGTAGGGATCTCAAAAGATTACTCATACCCGACTTGATTATAAAATTTGTTGGAATTATCGGTCCATGCGTCTTTTTGATCGAGATATGAGCGTTTAAAGTTTGCAGAATATAAAGTAAGTTGAATTATTTATTAATTCTCCTGAATCAATAAAGGTTTGTATATTGAAACGAAAATATCGAACGTTAAAAATTCAAAATTTACCGATCCTTTTGGGACGAACAATAGCTCATTGAATTTCTGAGACCATAAGGAATTCAATGAGCTATCGCTTGTCCCAAAAGGGAGGGTAAATTTTGAATTTTTAAATGTTCGATATTTTCATTTCAATATACAAACCTTAATTGATTTAGGCAAAATTAATAAGTAATTCAACTTACTTTATATTTTGTGAACTTTAAACGCTCATATCTCGATCAGGAAACCGCATGAGTTGATAATTCTAAAAATTTTTATAATCAAGTCGAGTATGAGGAATCTTTTGAATTTGGTTTCAGCAAAATCGGAGGGGGCAAGTTGATAGTGCTCCTAGTCAGTTTTAAAAATTCGGTCTTTAAATAGGTTTTTGGTGACCCAGCCTCCAATAAAATAGTTGACGGAGTAGCAGTTCATTGGTATGCAGATTCTTATGTTTCCCCAACACTTTTAACGGAATTACATGAAAAATATCCAGATAAATTTTTGTTATATACGGAGGTAAATACACTTTTATTATCTTAAAAAGTTTACGTTTAAAGGCTTGTCATATGTACCCACCAATAATGGGTTCATGGAATGATGGAGATATTTATGCTAATGATATTATACAAGTAAATTTTAATGCATGAAAATAAGAGATATATAAAATTAATATTATAGGTTCTAAATAACTGGGTCTCAGGTTGGACGGACTGGAACTTGGCTCTTGACCCATTAGGTGGGCCTCATTGGTTTAGTTGGGCTGGACTCAGTCCAAATGTTATTATCAGAAACACCTCAGATGAATTTGAAAAACAACCACAGTTTTATACAGTGGGCCATATTTCGTAAGCTCTTTTTTCTTAATTTTATCATTTCTTTCTTTCAGCAAGTTTATAGTCCCTGACTCGGTTATTGTTGGACTCACGTTCGCGAATGTAAATTCAAATGTTGTGTATGGTGTAGCGGCAGTGACACCCACCGGACAAAAAGTCATTGTGTTGAACAACCGTGATTTCAATACGAACTATACAGTCTCTGTGCTAAATAGTCAAAATTATTGGTTTAATTTGAACCTAGAAGCTAGGTCCTTTACTACTATTGTCTACAATTAAAAATGCAGAAATAAATTGAAAAAATCCTTAATTATATTTTCTAAAAAAATGTGAATTTTGTGATTTTTTTGTTGACATAAAAATTGCATCCTAGTAGCTGTTATCGACGCGCAGCAGTTGTAGTCAGCACGCATCAGCTGCAATTCTCTGGAACAGCCCATAAAAATAATTTATTCAAATCTAAATTTTGCAAAACACATAATAGGCGATTTTCTTATGTGTAGCACTGTTCGGGAGACGCATTTCCAAAGTTCCAAATGTGAGATAGAGAGTGGTTAGCCAGTAGGAATGCGTAGGAGAATAAGAAA
>JAQGCP010002325.1:0-10609 GCA_034699885.1 Acrobeloides thornei | reverse complement strand
TAACTAGAGACCATAATAAAACTTTCTGTGCAATTATTTTTTCGAGTTTTATGTAAACTTTTTTCTAGGGTGGTGTGCCCTCCTCACTTCCTTGCGCGACCCCTTACACCCACCCTGCGCGACCCCTACCCTTCACCCCTGCGCGACCCCTTACCCCTCCCCCTTGCGCGACCCCTCTCACCTGCCCTGCGCGACCCCTACCTCCACCCCTGCGCGACCCCCCTCACCCCCATGTACAAATGTACGGCCCAATACGGGGGTTGTGCAAGTGTGATCCCGACTGCGTATTTTTGTTTTTGATCATTTTTTATTTTTTTAATTTTTAAAATTTTTTTCTCGATGAAAACGGCCTATGGGACCAAAATTCTGACATATTATACCGTTTTGATTTGCCCTCTATCGTTTACGCTTGGTTTCGGTGAAACATTTTTGTGGCAGACCTTACGGTTCCCTTGTTAGCCAAATTTTTTGAATATTTTGCGCGTCAAATTAGCGAGCGAAAAAATTTGGGGTTTTTGGAAAATTGACTTTGCCGTTCACAATATTTTTTGATCCTACAGCCAAGGCGTGAGATCAAACACTTTTTCGACAAAAAATAATATCATACTCATATATGGGCTATCATAGGTGCCTAAGAGAGAAGATTGTCCCTCCCCCCATCTATGTCGTCGTATTGGTGGCAAGCATGTCGTATTTTGGCCCAAGACGACATGCTTTTTACCAAAATTTACATGTTCTTTTTTCCCAAAAATACGACATTTTTACATTTGGCGACAAAAAAGGGGTCAAAAACATATCGTTTTCAAAAAAATTTCAAAAACATGTCGTACTTGGGGAAAAGTGCCCATACAATTTCCTGTTGTACTTCGGGGAAAACACTTGTGTACCTAAGTGGGTTATCCAAATATTTATGCTTCATTTTTAAAAACTTTAAGTTGCAGAATTTGAAAATTTCAGCTATGCCCTTGCCTTGATCCACCCCAGCAATAGTCTTGAGAATAAATACCCGAAAGGTGGTGAAAATTTTTTGAAACATGCCCAAATGTGATCTCTTATAAAATTTTGCAAAGTTTATTGTAAGAACATATGTACATAAAGTAAAATAAGAAAAATTAATGAAAAGTGACTTGTTGAGTAAATATAGCATTATTATTCAGGTTCAACAATGCCATTAGAGCATTTGCAACGTTTGTTAAAGTAGTTCCACTTGCGGTTAAACCCTTCACCTGTATTGTTGCCATCTGTATAAAAGGCACATAAGTGAATGTGGTTCCTGTATAGGTACGAGAAGCACAGCTCGCTGCTGCAATCATTGCTGTTCCAATAGTGGCCAATTGGACTATGGCTCCAGCTTGTTCGATCCCAATAACTGCTCCTACGGCTGAGCCGGTGATTGTTCCAGAAGTCGCCTTGACACAGTCGTTTACTTCTGGTGCTGTATACATGGCGGTAACGGTTAAGAGTGCGGTGTTAATTTGTGATTCAGATAGGGCTTGTAGCATCTAAATTTGTTTAACAATAACACTTCTTTTTTAAACACTACAACTAATGTTTTTCATGAGCTCGGGTTGGAAAACCACCTGATATGGTGTTTGTTCTAATCATTCGGCGTCTAAGTCGATTGGTGTAAGTTGATTAGAAAATTTTTGATCACCATGGATCTAGTTATCTTTTCATGGGGGACGACGTTCTTCATTACCAAAAAGTTATGTTGAAATTATAAACTTACTGCTGCTGTAAGCGCTCCGATAGCATTTGTTTGAGCTTGTGTTTGAAGTAAAGGTTGGCCTGGGAAATAATCTAAGGTCATAGGTGCACTACTATCCGGATATGTCCATGCCGCGGGAGGATTGAAGGACAACTGGAAAGTTGGATCCGTATAAATTTGGTTGTTAGTTCCGCCTATAATTAAAAGATACTGAGAGAGATTGAATGAATTTTATCCATGGGCAGTTTGGGGGGGGCTACCTCAGGAAAATATTTGAATGGATGATAAAATAGAGACGCCCTGATTGCTCTTTTGGGACAACCCAGGAGAGCTAGATCGAGGACTAGTAGTGATCTAGTGAGCAGGGGAACATGCCCTAAAAAACCAAAAATTTCTTAAGAAAAATGACATTTTTGGCAAAATTCGATAGAAAAATGATGTTTTTATCTAGGTGGGCATGCTCCCAAAACCAAATTTTGACACCACCAGGACCGTCTTTTTCCACCCCTAGGCCCATGTGTTCTCTACAGGAGGCCGTCATTCAATTTTAAATTTTACTTCCAGCACAAGCTTTAGCTGAAGAGAGAGAAATTAGGCCAATAAATAACCTCAACATTCTAGTTGGCATTCTGAACACTGACCCATTTTCGGGGTAAATTTAGCTTTTATATTGCTAAATTTAGTCATTTTTCAATAAATTTTTGCCTTGTATGCTATGCAAATAGATTTATAAATACATCAAGTGACCTGTCAAATTTTTATGATCGAAAAACGTTTTAAAACTTACTCGAAACATGCTTATGCAAACAATGTTTCTAAATTTGTTGCGACCTTTACAACGCCAGCCAACTAATGACTAACCCATGAATAGCAAGTATCCATAAAAAGACTTGATAGAAATACATCAAATTTTTAATGAAAGTGTTCAGTTTTCAAAAATGCCTTCTATTAGTACGGTAGAACTTTGTCACCTACCCCCACTCAAAAAGATAACTAGATCTCGACCATTTTGGGTGGAGAAGATACGACAGATGTATAATTCATATCGAGATCCTCTCCCCCATCCAACATAAGAGGAATGGTGTAGGTAAGGTAAAAAATACAATCTTTTTACATAAATTTAGTTGATAAGTGTTCTATCCGCAGCAAACATTAATACCTAGGCTTAACCGCTACCGACACTTATACAGCACCAGAAGTAAACAATATTGGAACAGCAGCGATTACATCAATGAATTGTGCTGTCGTACCTATACAGGAGCTACGCTTACTTATGCGCCTTTTATACAGATGGCAACTATACAGGTGCAGGGTTTAACCGCAAGTGGAACTACTTTGCAAGCAATGGCGAATGGTTTACAGGCAATGTTGAACCTGAATAATAATGCTATATTAGGGTTGCGCGGGATCGAGACCGGAAATCTCAAACATGAATCAGGGTTTCGTTTCAATAACCCAAAAATGTTCAAATTGGATAATCTTGGTGTCATTTTGTTTGTCTCATTTAGCTATAATAAATTGCTACAATGTTCATTTTATGAAAATTTAAAAAATTGATGCAAAAATCGATTTTTCAGCAAAAAATTCAAAAAGATTTGTGTATTACAACGAAGAGCTTGTAAAAAATTTAAACGCAATTATCTCGAAAACTACAACAATTCAGAACATGCCGTAGAAACAAAAAATGCTCCATTTTTCATGATCTTTCCGAATATATCATTTTTTCATATGGTTGTAACTGACTAGACTGGTCCTTTAAAATCTCCTTGCGATCAACCGTAACCGTCATTTTAACGTGAAATTTTATATGGAACAACTTTGTAGAACATCACTTTCCCGAGGAAACCCATCTAAGGGATCAAAAATCGATTTTTCGATAAAAACCTATTCTTATCAAATTGCATAAAAATAACTAATACATTTTTTTCTTTACAGTCAAAAACAAATGAAACATGGTAAAAAACTGAGATCATAAATTTTAGAAAAGAAAAAAAATATATTGCACACTCAGTGTAGGTAAGAAATTCTGTAATCATTAGCTTCATATCTTAAGGTCACATCATTGCATGCAAAATCAATTGTATTCAAAATGGAATCGAACTTAACTTCTTCAGTGTCAATGATTAATAAGCTAGCCATTCGACTATGCATGCGTAATTGTTTGAATGCGTTACATGCGATGACTATGCATGCGTGATTGTTTGATTAAATCAATTTTAGCCAACTCAAAATTGTTATATTAAACAAATTTTTAAAATTTAAAGGACCAGTCTACTCTGAAAAAAGTTGACATAGTTTTGACATATTCAGAAAGTTCATGCAATATGGAGCATTTTTGTTTTTACGTCATACTCTAAATCGCTAATGGTTTGGAGAAATTGACATTTGAAAATGCCTTTTGGCAACAACTTATGTTACAACCCAATATTAAACATTACAAAATTCAAACTTTTTTATCGATTTTTTTCAACACAAAATTTTTTTCATAAAAAGTGATGTTCTACAAAGTTATTCACCATGATTTCAGGAATTGAACAAAAAAAATTTCAGCCCAAACGGATTTAAATTGATCGAGATATAGCCTTAAAACGAAAAATTGTGGATCTGAGGCCTGTAGAAAAAATTTTTCTTCCCCGTGAGAATCTAGGACTGGCGCTATTATTATTTATTTTTGATGAACTTTCAGGCCCAATTAGGCTTTTTGAGCAAAGACTGTAACACATAGTGAGTGTTCCTTGTTAGGTTTGTCTTAGGCTTAGAAGGGCAACCCTACATCTCGCACAAAATCAGCTCGGCCAAACGACAACTCGCCCAAACTACAACTTAGCCAAAACACAACTCGCCTAAACCACAACTCGGCTAAAATACAACTTGGCTAAAACACAACTCGGCCAAAATACTTCTCGCTTATACCAATCGACTCTACTCGATGAGAGAAGTATTTTGGCCGAGTTGTAGTTTGGGCGAGTTGTCGCTTGGTCGAGCTGATTTTGGGCGAGATATAGGGTCGCCCTTAGAAGATCAGTAAAAACAAAAATATATCTTCTAAGATCAAAACAACAGTTGTAGCAATTAATCACGTGAAAAAATTATAAAATTTTTGGAGCTAGTTCTCTTTAGGGGGGTCATCCACAGGGGCAAAAATCTAAGTTTCCGATTTTCACAAATTTTTGTTGAAATAACTGGAAAAACCCCTACTTCGATAGGGGTTTTTCCATGCGAAGAACACGAATTTAACCGAATTTTGGCATGAAAACCAATGAAAACATGAGAACTTTTATGTTTATTTTGTTTACTCATTTTGCAGTACCCGGGTGCTTTCATGCTAAAATTCGATCAAATTCGCGTTTTTCGCATGGAAGAACCTCTATAGGGGTCATTTCCTCAAAAAATTTTGAAAATCGGAGACTTAGATTTTTTGCCCTGTGAATGGCCCTCTAAATGGAACTAACTCCAAATTTTCAATTTCCGCTAGTTGGAACGGTGTTTCGAAAATCATTTTCCACCACAACATGTACTGTGTTGTTGGTGTTGGATGATCGAGTTTTCAGCAAACTGAAAACTGCTTGTCGTAAAGATTTGTTCAGAGCTAGATATACAAGCGGTGTGTCGCCTAAATTTTTTCTTGTGAGATGAAGGAACAAACCAGTCTTCTAATTCTTCGGTTTGGGCCCACCGAGCGAGGTTCCTAACCATTTTTAGTTCAAACCAGTCTTGGAGGGAGAGAGGTCAAAGCCAGCCTTGGATAAGGAGAGGTCCGCAATATCTTACATACCATGAACTCCGATCCACGAAACATGTGCTATGATTTCCAAGATATTTGGTAACGGCAAAAATTGGTTGTAAATATAAACCACTGTGCCAAAAAACATTTCTATACATATGCATGCTGCTTGGAGTGTCATCTAAACTTTTTAATTTAGACATTAGATTCTGTGTACTGACATGAAAACCCTGAAAATCAGGGAACATTTGAAAAATGGTTTATATTTTGAGCTCTAGAGAATCTCGAGGACCTTAGAGCCTAATTTGAGCTTTGGAGGATCTAAGGGTTATAGGGCCTAATTTTGACTCTACCGGGCCTCCTACGCATCACTTGAAATCAGACTTACAAGTTTTTGCTTGTTGACAACATCCCTTTGATTGTCCCCAATCTTGGTTGATTGGATTTTCACTATGACAACCAATGCTACATATATCCCACCAATTAATAACATAGCAGAAACGTTGTGCGCACAGTGAAATATCAAGTTATGAAACTATAATTTTTTTATGAATTTGAGAGTCTATAAATTAAATACCGCTGGATTCCCTTCCATATTCTTGGACATAACATATGGATCAGTGAAATAGATAAACCGTTTGGTGTTGTACAGAAATGGAGTGTCAAAGAAGGTCAAAAAGAAGTAGACTATCGGTACAATCATCCAAAAAAGTGGTCGATTTCCAGAAAAGAGGGCTTTTGATAAGCTTGGCCAACACATGGCTGCGATTCGATCAACGGCCAAAATTACGCAGGTTAGAGAGACGCTATACCAACCAGCTAAATTTTTTTACTTTTACATATTTCCCTGATTTTCAGGGTTTTCGATGAATACACGAAAACCCAATGGTTAAAATTAAGCATTCGACTCAAATTCAGATTTCCAACTCCTAAAACACCCAGGACGTCAAAATTGATTTTTTTTCAAATTTTCCTGATTTTCAGGGTTCTCGGTTGGATGTACAGTAACCTCTAACTTAATTTAACTGTGAAAATGCTGCTTTTTTCAATCTGCACTTACCAGAACCGATGCTTCCTACGAAGAAGAAAAACGCTGGATAGTTGCAAAAATGCATTCCCAGTATACATTGAACGCCGGTAATTATTGCGATACAAGGAATTGTGATAAGGTCCAACACTCCTATTAAAAACATGAACTTGTATGAAGAGTGCTGAAAGAACTCCTTTCTTGCCATGACTATGAGAAATGGTATGTAGATTAGCTAAAAAGGAAGGTGTTACTCAGTTCAAACAGGCCTTTAAAAGATTCAGAAAGGACCCCTAAAAGGACATCAAATGGGACCTCTAAAAAAATCATTGATGTTACTTCCTTACTTCACAAAATATTCCCAACGTCAAATATAGCGTCCCTAGGGGAGCATTTGCATAGCCTTCTAAATTCCATGCAGCAGGTGTCTTCAACGAGCAATTCTTCACATACATTTCTTCCCATTTACTATAGCTAAATATGTACATCCATATGCCCATTTCTTCACAGTTATCAATCCAACAACACTCTTCGAGTCGAACAAGACAATCTGTTATTGATGTCGCAGTCTTAGGTTCAATACTAAGTAGGATTCTCAGTAAATTTTTCACATTTTGCATCATACATTAGATTACAAGATGTAATTAAATAAAACCTGCGGGGTAGTTGGCTTCCTTGTTTTATTCATGAATTTGTTAGTTAAAAACTAGCTGCAATACGCAAGATATATAATTTACAATTAATTGATGTGATTAAGCTATAATTTTATCAAAAAAAATTTTGTCTCGAAGATTTTCGTATTAATCGTCTTCTCTCATCGCCCTCTACAACATTTGTTGTAGCACTGACGGTTTAAACCTATCGTTTCCGTGATCATCCGCCAGACTGACGCACACATAAATATTCCACGTTTAATGTAGTAGGATGTAGTTCATTTTCACGCAAAGTTCGCAATTTTTGTAAACCCACATTCAAGTGGTTAGGATACCAGGCGCAAGAACTGGAGGGGCGGGGTTTCTTCAAGATTTTTAGTGTTAATTTTATGGAAAAATAATATAATCTTCGTGTTCCTCACATAAAATAATAATATGCAAAAATTATCATCAAATTTGAATGCTGCAAAAAGGAATCGATTTGAACGGAATCGAACCAGGCCCTTTAGTGTGTAGTGTCTGTTGTCCTAACCACTTAACTACCGGTTGCAAAAGTTAATATCTTGTCGGAAATTGACTAAGCTGAGTCAAAAAATTTTAGATGCTAGCATCTGAAAAAGAAAATGAATGAAAATAGCATTATTTGGAAACTCGTAGCAACTTTTATAGTCTTTGCTATAATTGTAGTGATGATAATAAGGAGCATACATGGGCAGACCCTAAATGACCCCAGGTGTTTCACCTGGGGGGAGGGGGTGTGGGAAGGGTCAAGGGAGGGTTGTGGGCTGTGGGTCGGGGTTGAGAGGGTGAACATAGAATGTGGGTCGAAAGGCCGACACATTGAGGATTACACAGCCAATTTTATTGAAGAACATAAAGATAAATTTTTATCATAAAAAAATAAGATGTCTTTGGTCTAACCTTGACACTAATTTCCACAAAAAGAGTCAGCAAAAAATCATTTTGTATCTAATCAATCATAGATCAGCAAAGTGGGGGAGGGGACTCCCGATGAGGTGGTCCTCCAGCACCTCTACACAAAAACCTTTTTTTAGCTTGAGATAGTCTTCTAACACCCAATTTTTACTGATTATACTGTTCGGCGGGGGCCATGAGATGGTCCTCCCTCAATTTTAGGTCCATGAGGTGGTCCCCCTCAATTTTGGGCCCATGAGTGGGTCAAGGGGAGGCTCCCCCCTTGCCGACCTATGTAATCAATACTTAGTTATTTTTGGAAAAAAGAATATTTTTTAAATTTGTCAATCTTTTTTTGGTCACCAACTTTTCGACCCCATCGGGAGGAGGATCAAATGAGGGTTGTGGGTTTTTTTGAAAATTCCACCTGGGGTGCTGCCCATGTATAATATGGAGCCGATGACAAATACTTTTTTAATTTATTTTTATTGTCTCTAAAAAATCAATAAATAAAAATTATTTAAGACATAAATTTGTGTATTAAAAATTTATTTCTTCGAAGTTCTTGTTTAGCCATATTTTTGTTTAACCAAATCGACTAAAAAGTTAGTGATTTGAGAAAATAAAAGATATCTTACCATCCTCGATTATTATTCCAGTTATAGTTCCTGTTATTATTGCAATAGCGACGTCCATTATTCCACCAACAATTTCTCTTGGCTCGGACACTAAACAAATAATGTTTGGTACTACTAAGGATTAGCGAGCCCACGAATTTTTTTCAAAAAAATTTTTTACTTTTTTTCTTTGGAAATGACTCTCTAGGGGTAACATTATGCGAGAAAACGATTGCGCACATTTTTGAACCTTGAAAATGTTTCCTTGAGCCCGATTCAATATTGTATTGAAGCAAAGATGGGAAAAATTCGAACTTTTTTTATTTTTGCTTCAATACAATATCCTGAATCGGGGCCAGGGAACCATTTTCAAGGTTCGAAAATGTGCACAATCGCTTTTCCGCATAAAATTACCCATAGAGAGGTCATTTCCAAAGAAAAAAAGTAAAAAAATTTTTTTGAAAAAAATTCACTGCTCGCTAATACTTATTAGCTAATATTTTAAAAAACCAGTCAGGTCGGAAAAAAGTTGCTATTTTTGTATATACTCGAAAAGTTCATGAAAAGGAGCATTTTTTGTTTTTACAGTAAATTCTGAATCGTTGTAGTTTTTGAGTTAATTGCGTGTGAAATTAGCGATTTTTGATTTTGTGTATTACAACGAAAGCTTGTTCCTGCCAACTTCATCGCAAAACTACAACAACGATTCAGAACATGCCGTAAAAACAAAAAATGTTCCATTTTTCATGTTCTTTCTGAATATACACAAAAATATTTTAGGTGGAATACAAAAAAAGTAAGCCTATCATAGTGGATAAGAAAAACCACTCGTCCGATCTTTTAAAGAAAGATTGACCCTCAAAGGGTAAAATTTTGATTTTTCACGAAACTAGGATTCACTCACTTTCCCTTGGCTATACCTTTTACTTGGGGGGAGTTGTCATGGTGGTTTTTAAATTTCTTACTTTTCACCATCTCCATTGCCACCAAAATCTTTTCCAGCCAAATCATTATTCCCTGATTGTGCAAAACTTTGGCTTACTATCAATAATAAAGAAAATATTAGAACTAGTGCCAAAAATTTCATTTTTAAAATATTAAGTTATACAAAGCAAGCAGATTTATTCGTATCTGACAAAATGCTTTTTCACACTCTATATTTATACTCTTCTGGATGATGATTTTAAGGTATGCTTTCTGGTGGTCTGCTCCCAATTGTGTCAAGTTGATTCGTAGATTATTTCAAATCTGTTTGCCATGGCTCTATGAACTCATAAAACATGAAATTATGAGTTAAACTTGTGCCAAAATTGAGTCAAAAGCACAATTTTTTGTAATCTTTTTTGAGACTTTTTTAATACTTTTTTCATCATGCCTAGTCTAGGGGTGGTTCTAGGTTTGTAGTTGTATTTTTAAAAGGAATTAGACGTCATAAGTTGGATCTTTAATGTGTGTTTACAAACCAACATGTTTACATTAACACATTTGTATTGTTGACTAGAACAAATTTTTTGTGCTGTTAGGTAAAGAGTTATTTCCGGAATTCCTGTTTGGTTTCTTTTTGCTCAAAGATTGAATCTTACTTTGATGATTAAAGCAGTTTTGGTCGGCTTGTCGTTTTGAAATAGCAAATTCGAATGATAAATCCAAAGTAAGACCAAGAATCGTCGCCAACTAGTGTGTTATGCTTGCTAATAGGGCTGGTGGGAATGGGTTTTTTTCACGGGATCGGAATCGTAAAACGGGATCAGGATTCAAAATATGGAATATTTGTTTTCTTTGTAAATCTGTAAATGTTGTGATCCCCAATCGATCATTGGTTCCTCTTGAAATTAAAGTTTTCCTCTTAGATTTACTCACTAAGGGGTCATCCAGATATTACGTAATCATGTTTGGTGGGGGGGGGGGTCGGCCCTCCTTATAAAAATTGATTACTTTAGTGCATAGGTCACCAATTGGGGGGGG
>JAQGCP010002324.1:0-10613 GCA_034699885.1 Acrobeloides thornei | reverse complement strand
AGGGTATACCACGGTTTCAAAAATTGATTCGAATTTTCGTTACTATGGCCACCCCAGGTTCGACATTTCGGGACATCTCTTAAGGCTTTTTCAATAAAGTTTTTTATATAAAAAACTACATCACATTAGCAAATTTATAAAACAAACCGCATGAAATATTTCAATTTCTTCGCTGAGATAGTGAATTTTTAAATCGAGTACAGATTTTTTTAACACCCTGTAGTTTATAATAAAACGTAGACATGATTTCTAAAGCCCTTTAATCTGGTGAAAAATTCTCGTTCACAAGGGATGATTCAAAAAACATGATTAAATCACTACTGAAGGTCAAACTTCAATAGAGACGAATGATCAACCACTTATTTTCGAGAATGTTTGATCAATAACCCAGCATAGTAAAACAAGAACGTAAAATTCCAGACGAATTTGTTGAATAAGTATTGTAAAGAGGGTAAAAAATTTTTAACAACCATTGTAATAGATTTGAAAACTTGGAGGAAACACTAGAACTAGCTCTAGAAATAATCTTCGATTGATGTATGAACTCTCTAGATCTTGGGTTTGGTCTTGGGCTTGATCTTGAGCTTGGGTTTAGGATTGAGTGGGCTTCGGCTTAATCGATTGCTCTCACTACCTGAAAACCGCAGAAAAATTATGAAAATTCGCCAAAAACGACCACGCAGGGATGCATGGGGGATATTTGTTCATTTATCGAGAAAATCGAATTGCATCCCTATGTGGTCGTTTTTGACGAATTTTCATCATTTTTCTGCGGTTTTTAGGTTGCGGAAGCGCAATCGATTTTTTGCATAAAATTACCCCTATATGGGTAAGCTCCGAAAGAAAATAAAAAATTTTTTGCCGAGAATAGTCAACGTTAAGTGGCGGCAACCAGGGGAACTTGCTCCTGATTCACTTGTACTATTGATTTGTTTTAAGTCTTATTGAACAGCAATTTTGGGAATGTTTAGAAGAAAAAGGCAAAAAGTATAAATTCAAAAACATAGTTGTACCCCTCAAATGTATCCTAATAATCTTTGACTGTAATTTAAAGAACAAATATTTTTTATGCAAATAAATTTATAACAATTAACAACAACTTAACATAATTTTTAATCGGATTCAAACTGAAATTTTACACAAATATGGTAAAAGGGTCGTATTAACCATCGAATACCATTGTCCATTGTTTGTATTAAACGCAAGGCTTTGGCCAAGAGTAGCTTCATCCTTTCTGTAAGCAAAATTTCGATAATCGAAATTTGAGTTATCAGCCCATTTCCAAGAAGTATCATTTCCAAATTGGGAACGTTCTTTAACCACCATGCCACCAAGCCAAATTGCTGTATCTGTCAAATTGTGCTGCAAGAATGTATTTGTAAAAGCATCGTGAATTGACGCTAGATTGCCACCATTCAATAAGCAACCTGTCTGAGCAGAGCTCCATTTTTGATGCGATAGGTTAACAGAGAAACAATCACCAGGGTGAAGCCCTGGGAAGGTTCCAGCCGGGCATGGTGGAGGTGCTGTTGGAGTAATGGCAAAAGCCGGATCAGTAAATTTGCATAAATATGGGAACTGTTGGGAGTCTTCATAGTAAGTGTTCCATACACGGTCGGAGACTTGAATAGCCGAAGCTAGGTAATTGGCGGACGCGTTTTGACCTAAAACAATATCTAAGTTTTTTAAAGGCTTTTCTAGATGTTTTCCAGTTGTTTAGAGGTGATCAATTTTGCCTTACCTGGTACAAAATTTGAATAAGTGAACATAGTTCCGTCAGTCCATTGCCACTCATAGCTGCAGTTGCTTCCATTACAAACATTCTCTGTCCAAGCTCCTAGCCAGACCGTTTGATTCGAGTTCGAAACCATCGAAGCAAGTTTTTCTGAAAAAATGAGTCGATTTGTCTCAGTTTCTTAAAATTACCTCCCACATAGTCGTTGACACGTGCCGCATGCATGGAAGCTAAATGACCTCCATAGAGTTGTTGGCATGACTGGTCGGCATCATACCACGTTTTTGTGGTATTCATAAATTGGAAACATTCATGATATTTAATATCTAACCCAGAAAATGAGCCTTCTGGGCAACTACTAACTCGAAAGATTTCTAGTAAGAAAATGAATGCAACTAGCTTCATGTTTAGACGATAAAGGTATAAATTAAAATTGAATATTTACTCGAATGCAATGACGAATTGAATAATACTTGATAGCATACGGAACTTGTTAAATGCATGGTTTAAATAAAGGCATAAATTGCTGATAAGCCAACCTAGTAGGACTATACCGATTTTATCAAAAAGGATGTGCAAGGGTAGATCCTTTTTGAAATCGGTTATAATCCTACTACATAATCCTATCCTTAAATAACGTCATTTTTAAAACAAATTCCATTTTTATTAACCTAGATTACTAGAATGATGACTATCTCAATCTTATAGTTTGTGTCGTTTCCACCCTTTAATAATGTGTCTTTCATTCTCACAGGAACACGTCCGAACTCAGTCTGGAAATTTTTGATGAGACCTACATAGTTTTGTAGAGCGTACCCGACTTGTTGTTAAAAATGAAAAAATTAGCTGCTGAAAATCTATCCCTGAGGAGATATGAGCTAATTGTAATTAGTTAGGTTATTTATTTGGTTATTTTTAAAACTACTTCTACAAGTTGCCTCTATGGCTTAATGGCTAGGGCTTTGCGCTTCTGTTTTAAAGCAAAATACTGCATCGCTTGTGGGTTATTGAAACGAAAACATGCATCAGAATGTTCGTTTCAATAACCCTAAACGTTAATGAGAAATGCCATAAAATTTGATCAAGATAACCCCCAGATTCTTAATAATGTGATCGAAGACTTATCAAAGAATGTGATCTCTTAAACAACTTATTATCTCTAATAGAATGCCATGGCGCTATATTTATCAACTCATCTCGAGGGGGTGACGCTCTATTAGGAAAATATTAGATTTTCAAGTAGTGCCGTAAAAGCAAAAAATGCTCCAAATTTTGTGCTCTATCACATGGCACCATTTCCCCAAAAGTAGACTGGTCCTTTAAGCATAGTCTTATGCTAAAACTTATTGGCCTACCTGAAATGTCCCAAAGCATAATAAACGGGATTTTTATAGAATTCATCTATAGTTCCATTTATAACGATGGGAGGATAAGAAAAGTCAATTAGCCAACTATTCCAATCCATCCAGCCAGTGACCCAATGTTGAAAGTCCTAAAAGCGGGTTTTTAGGACTGTTTGTTTATTTTCTAGGGTGTTCTAAAGTGTTTAGGATATTCTAGGTGATCCTGGTTGTACTTACATCAATAATATCCGATGCATAGGCAATTGCATCCGACCAAAGGCCCAAATGGTTACTTTTGTCCAAATAATCATTACTTGCCTAAAACGTTTTGTAATGCTGTCAAGATTTCGGCTATAGGAACGAATGCACCACACACAAAAATTCCGCACGGATCTTTCGTACATGAAGCATTTTCATGCTTCGGGAATGCGCGCAATCGATTTGTCGCATGATTTACCCCTATATAGGCTGTTTTGGCAAAAAAATTTTTTGGAGATTAGTCCCTGATTCTTACCCCTTTAAAAACGTGAGAAAAAAATTCAAGAATGTGCGAAAGATCCTTGTGCAGAAGATTCTGTGCGAAAATCCGTGCGGTCATTCTGTGCGGAAGATCCGTGTGGAAGATCCTTGTGCGGAAGATCCTGTGTTGTCAATTACTTAAAAAACTGTGGGGTGCATTCGTTCCTATTGCCAAGATTTCAATAAAGCCTGAGCACTGAAACGTTTATAGATCAATAGAATACTTACTTCCGAGGCAAACAAGGCATGGTTAGGAAATTGGGCATGAGTTAGACCTAGTGTTAACGCAGGGTTTGCTAAGAAGTTTTCATACCAATGTACAGCTGTACCGTTGATAAATTTGGCTGCATCAGGGTCACTTAGGACCTAAAATTTATAGGCTGTTAAAGTTAGAAGAGCTGCCTGATGAACTGATGGATTGTCGTAATTTGTTATTGATTTTTGCCTTTATTGCTGCCTGGTGAACGGATGAATTTTTACTGTAAAAGTGGTTTTATCGAATAAAATTCATTAAACGAGCAAAACATTTTATTGAATAGATGGGGGAAGAGGACGGACGAAACTTACAATATAAGTAAACCATGGCAGCAACCATTTTTGATCATCGTTGATCATTAGAAAGATATCTTTGGTTAGTGGATGGTTTCTGAGAGCTGGGCCCAATGTTTCTTTGATAAAGTCTCTATAAAACAATGTCTTATCCTATGTAGAGTGGCCCAACCTTGTCATTTCAAGTCCCATCCACATAGCAGCCCAATCAACACCAACAATCCCTGTCGAAAATCCTTCATTTTGAACTGTCATACCCCAGAAATTGATTCCTTGTTTAGCGTACTCTTCAAAAAACCTAATTTTTTTACTATACGTTTATACTTTCGTGCATTGACTTTTACCTAATATGGTAGTTTGCCCAAGCTTGCCAATATGGGCCGTTTACTTCACCTTTTATATTATCACTTCCGGTAATTTGTCCATTTGTTTTCATCCATCCAGGAGCAGACCAAGGTGAAGTAAAGAGCTTGAGCTCATTTCCAACGAGTTGTTGAACGTTTTTTATGAGAGGGATCTAAAAATTCAACAAATTGTCATGCCTTGAGTTCTTGTAGTGTCGTGTAGAATCCCTAACTTGCATGATAAGAGTGCTGATCTGATCCCTCATTGTTGTGAAGTTTTGCTTAGGGGCTTGCACTGTGTTATCACCCTCTCAACATCCAAAAAACGGTACTTTTAATTGTAAATCACATCCAACTAAGCTAAAGTGTGTTAGATTGAAATCATCGGTGACGTTGTCCTGAATACAACCATATTCTGGATGATCGCATGTAAATATTGGAACTCGTCCAATTGAATAACCGATACCTTAAAACGAGTTATGTAAGGTGCGCCAATGAGTTGAATCAATGATACAAAGGACTGATTCTGGAACCACGTTGATTTCAACACTCCTTATGAGTACCTGAATCAAACATTCCATACAGGACTTCGATTTTTCCTGATTTTTCAGGAAATTTCTGATTTTTGGATCAAAAAACTGAAAAATGAAAATTTTTATCAGGAAAAATTTTTTGTTATATTTTCAAGGAAACCTTTTAGTCAAAAATTTTGTTAAAAATTAACTAAAAGATTTCAACACGCCTTATGAGTGCCTGAATCAAACATTCCATACCTTCTTGTCCGAAAAAAGCATGCAACAGGCTCGTCTTCGATTCATTGCTCAACTTGCTCTGGAACAAATGATATGCCGGATTTTCTCCTAGTGAGCACCCAAAACCAACCATTTTCTGATACTGATTCGAATCGTCCAGCTTCACCGTGAGTTGAGTGAGGCTTCTAAGTAGACTTCCTAGCCCAAATGGTGGAATATCTGTGAAAGTGGCAGTCGTCCGTTCGAATCGCTTCCCACTAATCGAAGATGTGTAGACTGCCACATCGTATGGATTCAAAGTACCTAATGGAGAGAACTCATCGCAATAGGTCGAGTTGCAGACGCAAACAATTCGAGAAGTATCGCCATTCACACTTCTTGGTATGCAAGGCTTTTGAGTAGAACCGTCTAAATTTTTAGCAATTTGAAAATTTTCTTAGCCTTAGCAACTTACAATTCAACCAAGATAGAAAGAGCAATATTCCAACAAATTCCATGATTTGATTATTTCTATGGAATTTGAGAAGAATTTATATACATAATAACCATGGAAGTTTAGTTTTTTTAAACATTTGTTCTTTTTTAAATGCAATTGAATCGATACTGATAATTTTGATCAGTCCCAGTGAAACATTCATGTTAAAAAAGCATAGGACACATGAAAACCAGTTCTCTAACACTTTAAACCATACTTCATCGACCTTTGTATCGAGATCGGACATAAAACATAGCAAATTCTCTTTTTTTCCTTTACGCTTGCTGTGTGTTAGATAGGCCGACCGGATTAGAATAAACAATTTCGAAACTAATAAGAGATTAACGAATTTTTGCACGGAACTTTTTATTGCATGACCCAATAAAAAGTAGACAAAAAAAATTTCGACTATACTTATTCAACAATTTTAGCTTTAATTCAGCCTCAAAATCCAAATTCACTAAACGACGAGTTAGCTATACTTGAGGCAATAAGAAAAGTTCAAAATAAAGAGGTTTCACTAGAAATTTTTCTTATATGAATAGTTTCTTCAGATCGAAGTGCGGCAAAGTCCACCTGCTTTTAATCCAGAAATGTTAAAAATGAGAGAGAAGGTCCAACAACTTGAAGCTTGTTTGACTGAACAACAGGAACAGTTAGTAAAGCATGAGGTTGAAGAAAAAGAGATAAAGTTAAAAGTAAATGAATTCATCTTTTCGTCTCAATACGCAACCTTCATTTTAGAAACTCTTGGATGTAATCAGAATACATTCGACATCATTCCCCAAAAGTAGACTGGTCCTTTAAGTTTGAAAAACACCTCATTTTTCGCAGAAAATTTATAGATATTTTTCCGATATGTCGGCATCACTTTTTGCCGTTTTTCTATGAGTTGAAACATACGTGCTACCTAATAGACATGTTTTGGTTAAAATCAAAAATTTGACCGAATTCTTGACCTTAGCCATCAGATCTAAGGAATGCCTTGTAGAAGGCGAATCGTGGAAATTTCATAAATGTTTGGCCTGCTGTTAAACTGTTGAACTGACGTCAAAACTTGTTATCATAGTCCGTCTTGTTTTGGATTTTCTTAAACTTAAATTTTCCTTCTATTTTCTACGAATACCTTGCGCATTTCTATGAATATGATATGCCCGATAAAGCGGCGCCTAGAGTCACATTGTACTTGTAAAGTATCGAGAACTCATTAATTATTAAAGTTGGCAAAAACGACTTTTTTCGAAACAAACTTATTTGCAACAACTTATTTGCGCATGTAACCAATTATTAAGAGTTTAAGTAGGCAATTTACCTCCCATTTGATTTATTTCCAATGTCGGAGAGCAGCGATTTTTGTTCTAACTATAACTCCAGCCTGTTCCAAGGCGACTGGGGAAGCTATCGGGGTCCTGTCGTAACATTCTTTTGTTATTTGCCGTTTAATCTTCATTTTTTGCACTTTATTTGTATCCCACTATCATGTTTGATCATTTTTCTATCAATATTTGGCAAAATCGAAGGAAACTACAAATGGATCATATTGAACCAAGCATTATTTGAGCTCTTATATTCGGTTTTATTTGATCGATGCCTAGCTGATGATGATACTTATGATGCAACAGTGTGTTTCGAAGCAGATTTTGATTGCTTGAGCAAAGGAGAGTGTGGGAATTGCACAAATCAATGCTATCAAAGCAATGGCACGTTGCAATGTAGGTATTTTTTGAAAACATATCTTACAAGGAATGCTCACTTGGCGCAACACTCGCAAAAGTTTCAAAAGGTGCTGTTGCATGTCATCAACTGACAATTTCAGGTTGGCGACATTGTCAGTTGGTGACATAAAATTTCTACCAGAGCTTAGGCCTAGGCTTAGACCTAAGCCTTGGTAGAGATTTTATGTCACCAATTGACAATTACCCGGGGGAGGTTCGGTCCTCCTCATAAAAAGTGATTACGTTAGTGCATTTTTGATAATTACGTTGGGAGGGGGGAGGGTAAACCAAAAAGTTGATTACTTAATATCTGAATGACCCCAAATCTAAGAAATCTAAGGAATCTCAAAAGTTCAACAAAATCACAAAGAAATCTAAAAAAACCGAAACTGTTATAAAATGCTAATTTTAGACCAAATAGCGTGTGTCGAAGACTGTTTTTCAAGCCCGATCTGTTCATTGACCCAACATTGTTTCAATAATTTCATCTCTAAGCTTCTACTATGGATCAACTATATGGTGAACCCTAATGTTATTTTCCCGTTATTTCTTCTTTCTCTGAATCGCTTCATAGCCGTGTTCTCGCCTCTAAAATATGACAAGCTGTTTAATTCTCGAACCATGATCCCCATCATTTTAACTTTCGATCTTCTCTATCGGCTATATGTAGCGGTCTTTGCATTTTTTATGTGGTCAAATTCCGTGTACACTTATTCGTTTCCACCTAATTTTCCTGTTTCTTACATAGCTGCCGCAATACCAGAAGTTGTACACATTATTTTCATTTTTTTAAACCTCCTTATGTCTTTTGTGGTGGTCTCTGTTTTGGTGAAACGTCTCAGGCAACAGATACAGAACCAACAAAGGCAACATCTCAAAGAATCTTTTAGAATTGCCATTTGTATCCTCATTCAGAACGTTTATTCCGCGTTATATTTCATCAATTTAACTTGTAATCTTATCCAGATTTCAAACCCCGCCTTCTCCCCACTTATATCCAACATATTTTGGGTGAACACCGACTTTCTTATTCAATTTATGATTGTGTTAAACTCATTGATTACATTGTTTATCATTGGTGGATACCGAAAAGCTATGTGGTGTCTTATAAAAATTTTGCCTGGTTTTAAGAAGCCCGGAAACCCACTGCCACTACAAATACTTTCAAAGAAACCCACCGCTGCTACAAATACTTCGGCATTTGTTACAAAAACCCAAACAATTTCTATAAATAATGGTTAATCACAGAATTTCTACTCGCATATTTCACTTATTTACATGGTTTTTACAATTTTAGAATAAAAAAACTTTGTTACATACAATAGCGGCAAAAAATCTTTGTATACCTTGAAAAAAGTGCCTTACTTTGTTTTAAATATAACTTGTTATCGGACTACTGATATAAATCTCTTTTAGTACCTTTTAAAACTTTGATTAAAAGCTTTTACATAAGCCTAAAAACATTTCCAAGGATTGTTCGTTCAAAAGTTATAGTAAAAACAAAATAAGGTACTTTTTCTATAGATCCCTTACAAATTCTGTAGAAGCTCGAAAAACACATAAGGAGACCTTATGTTTTTGGGTTTAGACCTACTCAAAATTTAGATCTAGATATGCCATTGATCCAGATGGATAGAGAGATAACAATTCAAATTTATTGAACATTGGGGTCATCCAGATATTACGTAATCAAAATTTTCGGTTTTTTGACCCTCCCTTTGGAAAAAATTGAAACAAAAAATTTTATACATTGTGATTACGTAATCATTGACCTGACCCCCCCCCCGTAATCATAGGCGTAGCCAAGAGGGACTTTAGCCCCTCCTTTGTCGTCTAGAAATTTAATAGAAAAGCGCGATTTTTTAAGGAAAAAACGCATTTTTTAACAAAATTTACAAGTTCAGCCCCCATTTCGCCAATTAGCCCCCTCTGTCGCAAAATCCTGGCTACGCCTATGACCGTAATCATTTGACTACTCCCCTATTTGATTACGTAATATCTGGATGACTCCATTCTGAAGCTTTAGGACGCACGAATTTGTTGCAGTATGATCACTAACTAACTTCATTTTACGCATTTTTTTAAATTTTCGACTAGATTTGATAATAAACTGGGGGACCGAACGCTATCGCGCTTGGAGGGGAAAAGAAGTTGTAGTTATTACCCGTACTACGGAGCTCGGCCTTCGGCCGAGCTAGCCGCATCTCGAAAAAAAATTTTATTTTTACAAAAACGACCCTATTAGGGGTAAAATCATGCGAAAAATCGATTGCACGCATTCCCGAAGCCTAAAAATGCTTCCTTGACCTTGATTCAGGGAAATAAGAGTGAGTATTGAAGCGAAAATCGAAAATTTTCCAATTTCTCCCTCAAAATCATATTACTGGAGGTAATTTCATGCGGGGAATCGATTGCGCGCATTCTCGAAGATTGAAAACGCTTCCTGACCCTGATTCAGGGAAATAAGAGTTTGTAGAAGCAAAAATTTAACTAATTTCCCTGAATGTACTAATTCGATTTTACCCCTAATAGGGTCGTTTTTGTAAAAATAAATTTTTTTCGAGATGCGGCTACAAAGTACACCCCCCTTTCATACATATTAATAAAATTCCATAAAATGTAAAAATATTTGAAAGAATTTAATATTTGCATAAAAAAATAAAAATTTAAAAAAATATCTAGAATGTCATTCAAAAATGTTGTTTTAACAAAATAGGCATCATGGTGTAGTGGTAATTATGCTAACTCTAAACGTTAAAGGTCCGGGTTTCGAATCCTATCCTGTGATTTTTGTTTTTGCACAAATTCCATAAAATTTAATTTTTTTACCCCCCCCCCCCCATATCTCCTCGAAGAAGGACTATGGGGATGAAAAATTGTTATTCTCTGCATATTTATATTTTTTTAAACATTTGCACTTGGTTTGAGAAAAATTAGAATCGGACAGGGTTCCCTTGTTAGTTTTAGGGGTAGGCTTAGTGAGGGGTTTGACTGTAACACTTTTTTTCAAAAATTTTTTTTTGAATGTTGCTCAGAATAGCTTAGAATAACAGAATGTACCAGAAATTTGAAGGTGTATTCCCATGTTTTTTATTGAAAAAATATTGATCAATATTTGCAATGTAGAAATTTTTCTATAAGTTTTTATGAAATATGATCAATACAAAACTTGTAGAGCATA
>JAQGCP010002323.1:0-10614 GCA_034699885.1 Acrobeloides thornei | reverse complement strand
ACAAATTTTGTACTTTAAATAACTTATTCATGACCTTTTGTGTACAACTTTAAGTGGAGTTAGTAGTCACAAATTTTATTCATTGGTCGAATTTGTACAACGTAGAAACTGCGTAAAACCTTTTGTTTAAGACTTTAAGTGGAGTTCGTAGTCACCAAATTTTGTTCATTGGTCAAATTTGTACAACGTAGAACGAAAAAATGCGGGACTTAAAAGGATTTTTCACCATACAAACACAAAATTTGTTCAATTCGTCGAATTTGAACAAAAGGATTTCCCACCATGAAAAAAAGTTTTACATCCATGGCATACATGTGCACCCCACCACCCGAATTTCGAGGGAAGATCGCCCGTCATCCGCGAATATAAAAAATTGCGTCCCGACAGCAGCCCGCTAGCCAAATGCCCACGGTCTGCAGAGGCCTGCGGGCGGGCGTGAAAACGTCATCCTGACCCTGATTCAGGGAAGGAATCGGTATTTTGAAGCGAAAATCAAACATTTTCGGATTTTTATGAGAAAACCGTCGATTCTTATGTTTTTCTAGGTGGAAAATCGATTGCGCGCACTCCTGAATCGTGAAGACGCTTCCTTGAGCCTTATTCAGGGAAGGGATCGGTGTTTTGAAGCGAAAATAATATAAATTGATACGTAAATAGATTTTTGATCAAAAAACCGATCCCTTCCCTGAATCAGGGTCAATGAAGCATCTTCACGGTTCAGGAGTGCGCGCAATCGATTCCCCACCTAGAAAAACATAAGAATTGACGGTTTTCTCATAAAAATCCGAAAATGTTTGATTTTCGCTTCGAAACACTGATCCCTCCCTGAATCAGGGTCAGGATGACGTTTTCACGCCCGCCCGCAGGCCTCTGCAGACCGTGGGCATTCGGCTAGCGGGCTGCTGTCGGGACGCAATTTTTTATATTCGCGGATGACGGGCAATCTTCCCTCGAAATTCGGGTGGTGGGGTGCACATGTATGCCATGGATGTAAAACTTTTTTTCATGTTCGATATTCTTCACAAGAATGAAGGTTTTTCCCGCTTCCATGTGGCTAAATTTGAAAGATCATCAATTTCTTAATACCATACCCCGTTGAGAACACGCCATCCTGTCCGATCTGGCAAGTTAAGTAACGTTGGGCTCTACTAGTACTTGGAACGGAGACGTCATGGAAATTTAGGGTGTTGTAAGAATTTTTGGAGCGTCAAAATTTTTTGACCTGTTTAAAAGTCGATTTTTATGTGAAAAATTAAATTTTGTTATTGAGAGATTCCACACAAACTCGTTAAAGGAAAAATGTTTGGAGAAAGAAAGGTGGACGACCCAGGCGTCGTTTTATGTATATGTATATGAGGATCATTTCTCGAGCGAGCGAAAAATGTAAAAATAAAAATTCTGCTCTGTTTTTCTCAAGATTCACTTTAAATCCAATTTTGCACGTTGTGAATAACAAATACATTTTTTCTGTCAACTATATGTTTTTAAAAAGATAAATATTTTTTTGTACTTAAAAAATCACTTTTTTCGGACAAATGCCAGTTGATGACATAGATTTATGTCACCAACTGGCAGTTGGGGAAATTGCCAGTTGGTGGCTTAGGCCTAAGCCTAGGCTTAAGCTTAAACATGGGCCTAAGCCTAGGTCTTAGTAGAGATTTTATTTCACCAACTAGCAATTTCTCCAATTGCCAGTCTTTCACATATAATCTTCTAGCATACGTGAAATATGTAGGTAAAACATTTGCGTTAGAGGGGGTAAAATTGCGGTAGAAGGCGAAAAAAAATTTGTTTTTTTGCAAAAAATGACCCTACTACTCCTAATTTTATGAGAAAAATCGATTGCGCGCATTCCCGAAGCTTGAAAATGCTTCCCTGACCTTGAACCAGGGAAATAAGGGTGTGTATTGAAGCGAAAATATGAAAATTTTAGATTTCATATTTTCGCTTCAATACACACTCTTATTTCCCTGAATCAGGGTCAAGGAAGCATTTTCAAGCTTCGGAAATGCGCGCAATCGATTTTTCGCCTAGAAATTAGGGGTAGTAGGGTCATTTTTTGCAAAAACAAATTTTTTTTCGCCTTCAACGTACCGCAATTTTACCCTCCCCCCTTTAAGGAAACAAAAGGGAAAAAATGTCGGACAACGAAATTAAAAAATCTTCAAAAATTGACAAATTTGTCAAAAATTGAAAATTCGTTAAAAATCGAAAAATTCCTGAAAATTTGAAAAATTCATCAAAAATCGAAAAATTCGTCAAAATCGAAAAAAGTTCGTTAAAAATTGAAAAATTTTTCAAATTTTAACGAACTTTTTTCGAGTGTACCCCCCTTTAAAGGAAGCGCTCGGAAGAATTCGTAAGCGCTCGAACCAGGGCGGAGATCTCATTCGGGGCGCTTGGAGACTTATCCATTGGATCAAAGAATCTCCTATCCCCTCCGAGTCCCCCAGTTTATAATGTATTTAGAGCTAAAAATATTATAATTTGTCTTATCCACTTCATTTTTAAAGGATGATCATGTGCTTAATTATTCTTGCAGTTGAAAAAGGCATTTGTTGACGAAGCATAAAATTCTCTTCACTAAGAATTCGGAATGGTGCGAATATTAAAACGAGTATAATACTTTGGTAAATATACACTTGGCTAGATCGACATATTGAGGTTCTCCACTAATTCGTTTCGACAATACATATCTCGAGATGAGCACTAGACGTCGAGATGCTTTTATTTTTTCAGGGTCAACGAATTTTCGAATATAGCCTTCAGCAAAGTTGTACACATATCCAGATGCATACAAAACAGGGGTGCCAAGTCTGCTGATATTTTCAGTGGTGATTTTGAGATGTCACATCTAGCAAAATCTGATGTTTTTAGTGTCAAATCTGATCTTTAAGATGCGGAATTTTGTCAAATTTATAAGAAATACAAGGGGGCAAAAGTCCTGACATTGTCAAAAACACTGAAAAGGTGTTTTCTCGTCTAGAAAATACGTTTTTGAAATGTCAAAACTTTTGCCCCCCCCCTTATAGTGGGAAATTAGCACCATTTGCTGATTTTTGCTCCTAAAATCTGATTTTTGAAGTCAGATTTGCTTATTTTGAACACAAATTTTCTTGGCATCCCTGATACAAATACTAATAGCGCACCAATGGCGTAGCCAGGGGGGGGGCTCTAGGAACTTCCACGAGTTCCGTTGTGGAAGTTCCTAGAGCCGCTAGGGGAGCTATAGCATGCCTGCCCAATGGAAGGGTGTCACCCTCCCTAACTTCATCGTAATGGGTCAAAAATTTGGCATCAACTTCGTATTTGGGACCCGAAAACCAGTTTTTTTTCACTAATTTCGTTAAAAAATTAAAAAATTTTCGCAAAATTAATGAAGTTATTCAGCAAAAACTACGAAGTTATTCAATTTCTTTCAAGTTTTATTATTATTTTATAACCATTTTCCTATTACTAACTTCGTATTTGAGGTCTGAAAGTCATTTTTTGCAGAAACAGCCTCGTAAATCGATCACCTCATCCTGGGTGCGTGAACACCTATGGACTATAGCCCTCATAAAAACCGAAAAAATTTTCCTCCTAGCCCCCTTATGTTTTTACCCAAAAGGAGCCCCAATCACTTTCGAAATGTATAGGGGGGGGGCCAAAATAAACGGGAATTTGGTCCAAAAAAATATTTTTTTGCCCCCTCCCCCCCTATATATCAAACGAGATCGAGACACCGTCTCGACTTGAGTCACGAATTTGAGACGCAAGTTGAGACGTTTAGCGCGCAGTCTGAATCACCTTGTACATGTTTTCGGTTGTAGAAGTGTTGACAATCAGATTCGATTTCATTTTAATCAAATGTAAAATTTAGTTTGTATTACTTTTATTATGTCTTCAACGGCTGACGTATATGAACGTTTTAATTTGTAAGATTTTTTTGTGTTAAAAAGCTAACTCTAAAATCTGTTAAAGGTATTCATTGCCCGATACTTTTTATCTCGAGCCCCGTGATAAGTATGGAGTTGTTGCTTCAAACACATATTTGGAGATTGATCGAAATCTTGGTGATGTAAATATTAGACGTAAGTCCAGGTTTCTTTTAAAACACAAGATCTTTAACAAATTATGCTAAAAGAAGAACTAACAAGTGTAGAGACTAAATTTAATGGCCTTTTTTACTTGAGAAAGCACTAAAAAGTGTGGGGATTGAGTTTAGTAGTTTTTAGCATAAGAAAGTTGTCAAAAGTCATTAAAAAGTGTAGGAGATGAAAATTTTTTCTTGTTCAAAGGAGAACAATTTTGCTTATATTTTTAAATAGATTGTTTAAGGGTCCACAGATTTTCCCATTCCTGTTGTAGAAGCTGAAGTTCAACCAATCTACGGAATTGTTGGTGTTATTCGTTTAGTTTCAGGTAAAGAATTGTAATAATGAATAAAGGATAATCAGTGCTTGAGAAAAAATACTTTTTTGCGCCTCTGTGATATAGTCAGGGTCCGGAAATGGGTTTGGGGTCCCTTCCGGACTAAGGATATTGTCCGTTTCTCCCATAATTGAAAAAAGCCCGCATGCGATGGCCATGTGGTCCAAGGCGTCGCCCATTGTTTACTTACTAATTTAGGCAATTATCTCATTGTGATAAAGCGCGCAGAACTTGTTGGCACGATTAATAATTCGGAGATTTATCACATCACTGAAACTGATATTATTCCTTATAAGAAAACAACTTTGCATTTAACAGAACGACAGGTGAGAATAATTTTAAGCTGATATGAGAATTTCTCTCGGGGGTTTAAAATTTTTTTCTTTATTAGTAAACCATGTTATATTTATCTCTTTTAGGCATGGTTTAACCGGCATTTCCTCGAGATGATCCATTTGGTGCTTGCAACTGGCGGGTTTTATTATTCTACAACGTTTGATCTTACTCATTCTTTGCAATGGCTTAGCGAAAGTGCAACACCTACGTTCAAACAATTGCCTATGATAGAACGAGTAATTTGAGCCAATTCTACTTTCTTACATCGTTTTTAGGCAAACCCACGTTTCGTTTGGAATCGCCATCTTTGTGCACCATTCTCTTCCAGTGTTGAGGTATTTTCTCAATTTTGTGTAATCAACTTGATTGAATTTTTCTTTTAGCTTAGCCGTTATGCTCTACCAATAATGCATGGATTTGTTGGGATTCGATCATGTATAATTCGTGGAAGTAGTTTTAAATTAGCGCTAATTTCACGGCGTTCGATTCACAGGTTAGTAGATGGAGCAGTACCGTATCCAGAAGGGGTAAAGGTGGTAATTACCCCCTCAAATTTTTTACAAGTCGAAAAAAATCATAAGAGTCCCTACCCTTATGTTTTTGTTCAATTTTTAAACAAATTTCTGAAAAAATCATAAAAGGGACCCTTATGATTTTGGGGTTTGACCTAAAAGTTACCTCCTACCACCTAAAAAAATCCTGGATAAGGCACTGAGATGGAGTTGTGTTGCGTTTATGCTGTTTTTTTAGAGCCGGCGTTAGATTTTATATGCGTGGAACAGATAGCATGGGTCACAGTGCCAATTTTATTGAAACGGAACAGATTTTGGAATTTGAAAAAAGCGGTGGCAAGCCGGGAAAGAGAGCCCTAACTTCTTTTATACAGGTACTTTAGCGTAGAGATCGGAAATTTTGATCATCAAAATCAATCAAAACTGGATGTTACGATCGAAAACTCGCTTTCATTTTGATGAGACTCCCTTAGATCTACAAGTAGACCCCCAATTTTGATCTTTTTCCAAATCTATACCCCCAGTTTTGATCAAATTTTTGAAAATTTTTTTTAAAAACGATCAAAATTTGATCAAAACTGGGGGATATAGACTTGGAAAAAGATCAAAATTGGGGGTCTACTTGTAGATCTAAGGAGGCCTCATCGAAATGCAAGCGAGTTTTCGATCGTAACATGCAGTTTTGATGATCAAAATTTCCGATCTCAACTTAAAAGCTGTACTGTAAATATTTTAGATGCGTGGTTCAATTCCCTTATATTGGTCACAGAAGCCTAACCTGCGTTGGCAGCCACTACCCACAATGAAACCAGCAGATGACCAACTGGATGCCTATGTCCGCCATATGCGCCTTCAACATCAGATTTATGGTGGAAAGCACGTAAGTTGATTTTATATAATCAGTGGCGTAACTACGTTGGTGTACTCTGTGCACGTGTACCACCCGTCATTGGACAACTGTTGAAAAAAGCGTAAGGATACCCTCTAAAATTTTAAAGGAAAAAATGATTTTTCACCAAAAATGACCAAAATTTCTCATTTTTCATCAAAAAATGACAAAAAATTTCCCTCTTTTTTACTAAAAATGATCAAAATTTCCCATTTTTTATTACAAATGTTCTAATTTTTATCAACAAAAAAGACCATATTTTAACAAAACGTGAGCATTTTTAGCTTAAAACAAGCATTTTCCTAAAAATTATTTTGAAAAAAACATAAAAACATCCTAAAAGTGAATATTTTTTAAAAAGTGCACCATCCGTTTGAAGGAGGCTAGTTACGCCACTCAGGGCCGTATTCAGGATTTTCAAAATCTGCAGTTTCAAGATTTTTAAAATGAAACATACGTATTCGGATAGTCCATATTTGAAGACGATTTTTAGTCGAAAAAATTTTTTGACCTTACTCTTTGGCTGTAGGGTCAAAAAATCGGCAAAATCAATTTTCCGGAAAATCGAAATAGTTGACTATTTTTGATGAAAACGCCCGAAACACTTAGATTTTTGGCCTTACAGTTTTACCTGGGCTCAAAAATTTCAATGTTTTGAGTTCAGGTAAAATTTTGAGGCCAAAAATCTAAGTGTTCTGGGCGTTTTCACCAAACATCATCAACTGACCCCTCCCCCAGATTTTGAAAATCCTTAATATGGCCCTGACGCCATATATAATTCAATATTGAATGAAAATTTTTTAGGTGATAGTTAATTTAGTGAATACAAAAGGTCGGGAAAAGCGAATTGGTGGCGAATTAGAGCGGGTTATACATGTTGCCAATTTAGACTTTGCTAGGTAAGTTACAAGTTTTATTCTTTCATGGCCTCATAGGACATTTGTCCCACCGTTATTATGCTTTTTGTGAAATTCGCATGATGCGGCAAATGGGGTGACGCCTGGTGATCCTGACAATTTTTAGATATGTTGGATTCGATTTTCATCGCGAAGTGCAATCGTTGAATTGGGACAGATTGAGTATCTTGAAGGATATGCTAGCACCAGAACTCGTTGATTTTGGGTAAATCGTTGATTTTGAATAACCCGATTTGAAAATTTCTCAGTTTCTTTTATTCGGCAATAGACAACCCGTCGGATGTACGATTTCAGTTGGGATTTTTCCGAACGAATTGCATGGATTGCTTGGATAGAACGAATGTGGTTCAAGCAATGTTGGCCAAAGAATCGCTTCGGAACCAGCTATTCTTTCTGGGAATTATCGACAACCCGAACTTGGACTTGGATGTTTTGGAAGATTTTTCGTATATTTTCAAAAATTGTATGTTTTCAGTTGATTATTGGGTTGTACCATAATTTTCGGGCCTTTGAAAAAATCGAAGAAATTTTAAAAAGTTCTCCAAATCGGCGGTTTTTTTCGCGGGGTTTTTGACATGGGGAACTCGAATCTGAAGGAATTTGTTGATTTTAGCCACAGGGGTACTCTGGATATAAAAAGGTTTCATATGAAAATTATTTAAATTCGCTTAAATCGGTGTCAGGAAAATTTTTTCATGCGTTGGAAATGCGCGCAAACGATTTCCCGCCTAGAAAACCCCATAGACAGCCGTTTTCCGACGGAAATCCAAATGTTGGTTCATTTTCGCTTCAATATACTCACCCCTTTCCCTGAATCAGGGAAGCATTTTCACGATTCGGGAATGCGCGCAATCGATTCCCCGCATAGAAAACCCCCCATAGGAGTTATTTTTGTAAAGACTCCATTCAATTTTTTTCCACTTTTCTCGAATTATGGTACAACCCAATATTTTCATATGAATATTTTAGTATGGGCTGATAACGGTGATGAATGCAGTAAGCAATATGCTGGGACTGGTGCTCTCAAGGTGCTTTTCTTTCTTTCTTTCTTTCTTTATATTCATAACTGATGATTTTAGACGGATTTTACAAGAATTGGCAAACGCACAATGAATGGAGCAATAAATGATGGTATCAATGCAATCACTCGATATTTTAAAAATAACTTTGCGGATGGCTATAGACAGGTCTGATGAGTGGGGCGATAATTTCTTGCAAATGAATTTTTAGGATGCTATTGATCTATTTCTGGGCAACTTCAAAGTGGATCCGAATGCTCTGCCAGAGCGTTTCGACACCTCGATATTTCGTTTAGATGCGACTGGTGGAGCTATTATTGGCGCTATTTTCTCAACTGCTATGGTCATCCTATGTTTGTTAATATCAGGTATGTATTCGAAAATCCAAAAAAGAAGCATGTTTTTAAAAAATAGGAAATGATAACACGAAAAATTTACCTTTCACTAAAAATGTTCAAAATTGTCAATTTTTTCATCAAAATTCATCATTTTTCGCCAAAATTTTTGTTATTTAATCCAATTTTTTTATTCAGTCAAACCTCGATGTAACGACACACCTAGGGAGGGGTGTCGTTAAATCGAATTAATTGGGAGGGTGCAATAAAAGTTGCCTGATTTTGCAATAAAATCGTGTTTATCGAAACGATTGACAAAAATTTGTTTCAATAAACGCGATTTTATTGAAAAATTCAGGCAACTTTTATTGCACAAAAAATGGGGAGGGGTCATTCTTGAATGAACTAGTAGAAAATGGTTGGCTATTCTAAATCGTTTTTTTAAGAAAATACGACAGCAACTTTATTTTGGATGATTGTCTTCATTGCGTTTCTATTGTTCATCTACATCAATGGAGAAGAATTTGTGAATACCCCCAAGCTGAAACAGGATTAATTATATACAATTTTGTAAAAACCTGTGATAGTATTGTACTCTGCTTAGTAATTGATAAATAATAAATTTATATTTTCACTTTTATAGAATATTAAATTGAAAGAAATTTGATTTTCTGGGGGCAGGATTTTCAAAAGCGAAAAAATTTGGCCAGAACTTTATGGCCTGAATAGGGCTTATGAAGCTCTACTTGCCATAATGACTTTTGGAAATAGTTCTCCCAGAAAAAAGTTGGGTGCGCCTCCTGATTGCTAGACAACTACTACTAAGGTACAGGGGGAGGCAAAAAAAGTCATGGCCTAGGCCGACAAAATTCCTGACATTGTCAAAAACGCTGAAAAGGTGTTTTCTCGTCCAGAATTATCGAGGAAACACGTTTTTGAAATTTCAAGGCTTTTGCTCCTTAGGTCAGGACTTTTGTCCGCCTAGGCCGGGACTTTTGCTTCCCCTGTACGTGTGGGACCAATGGGTCTGCAAAAGTGGGTACTTATGCACTATCTGCATAGATTTATGCAGAATCCCCCCCCCCGGATAGAGCATAACTGTCCAAAAGTGCAAAAGAAACCGATATAATTTGTTCGAAAATTAGTGCAAATCGTCATTACACAAAAATGGTCACATCTCAAAGAGGTTATAGAGCATTTGAGGAAAAATAGAGCCATGTTTGGTCGACATCCAACAATCTAGTGAAAACGTGTGATCCCCGTTTGTCCGAACCGTTTTGTTCCGGTGCATTTTGTGATCGAACGTATAAAGTACCAATGGTAATGAAATTCGCATAATTGGTGAATCGTAATCGCAAGTATAAAAGGAGACGATTCGATTAGTTGATCATCGTTTGTCGAAGAATAATTGCTTCAGCTTTAAATCAACAAGAATAAAGTAAGGGTGCTTGTTAGTCGTTGTCACGCCCAAAAAACACTGTTAAATGAGCTGTGAAACGTTGTCGAGCTCAAAAAACGCTGTTAAACGTTGTCGAACATTGTCGCGCGACAATGTTGTCATCGTTTTTTATGATTTGTATTGAAAATTGCAAATACTTTACGATTTTTCGACAACGTTGTCGAGAATCTCGAAAAATCTCGACAACGTTGTCGAAAAATCGTAAAGTATTTGCAACTTTCAATGCAAATCATAAAAAACGATGACAACGTTGTCGAAAATTCGTTGTCGCGCGACAATGTTCGACAACGTTTAACAGCTCATTTAACAGTGTTTTTTGGGCGCGACAACAACTAACGAGCACCCTAACAATGGTAATGAAATTCGCATAATTGGTGCATCGAAATCGCAAGTATAAAAGGCGACGATTCGATTAGTTGATCATCGTTCGAAAGAACCTCAAGAATTTCAACCTTACTATCTAAGCTTACTACCTATGGAGGGTCCGATGGTAAGTATAGTCGACTCTCGATATATTTGATGGGACTACCAGCGGCGTAGCTAGAGGTTTTTTTAAACTTTTGGTTTAAAAAATGTCAAATTTGGGGCTTTTTTGTTGAAAAATGGAAAAATTTGGTGAAAGACTTTAGTTAAAGTAAAATCCAGCACTAAAAATTGTTTGATAAACGCTTGTTTTTAAGCTGAAAATGCTCAGAAAATTACAATTTTTGTAGAAAAAATGACAAATTTTGGAC